>JAZHYW010041367.1:0-127721 GCA_037355805.1 Ixodes ricinus | reverse complement strand
AGCAGCGGGTTTTCGTCACATATGTATTGTAATCAAGTTACAAATCGAAAGTAGTTCTAATCCTTGTCAGCTTAACAAGTGCGGGGTGTTGCCTAAGATGTTAGCGCTTCTCGCATCGCGATTCGTTCTTCAGCATACTTATTGGCGAAAGCAACAATCTCATTTAACTGCGGAGCAGTAATGAAGTGCCGAGGACATGCGCCTCGTAAGTTTCCACTGACTATACGGGCGGAAACTGGGAGTGGGAGATGAGAGCTCGCGGGGACGGTCAGAACACCGAGCTCTGGATGGAATGGTTGGAAGATGCAAAGCTAGCTGCCTCTGTCTCTACTCACTGTGCGAAAGCAAGTGCCGATTGCTGGACGCCGGCGTTTGGCGTTCGAACGCGTATAAACCGTATCTTCCAGCGTCCTAAGGTGAAGCCAACCTTACGATTGTTTGACAATAAACGGCAAGCTGGCTTTTGTGCAGAGAGACATCGTCGAAGGAGAAGCAACCCCTACGGAGTTTTATAAACTGCAAGCTGGCTTCTCTGCGGGGGTGGATAATCGAAGGAGAAGTTACCCCTACGGATTGTTTGAAAATAAATAGGCAAGCTGGCTTTTCTGCAGAAGCAGGTATTCGAAGGAGAAGCTACCCCTACGAAGTTTCATATGAACGGCAAGCTGGCTTTTCTGCAGGGGTTGACAATCGAAGGAGAAACTAACCCTACGGAGTTTTATGAACGGCAAGCTGGCGTCTGTGCTGAGGTAATTACTCGGGAAGAAGCTGCCCCTACGTAGTACGTGCGTGAGGGTGTGCTGACGGTCACTGCATACGGTGTCATTGACGAGGCGATAGAACTGTAGAACGCTTGTCCGAGACGACACCACTTTGCTTCCGGCTTAAAATATCCGTCAGAATCCACGTGGGCGACATTCAGTCTCACGTTCGTCCTATGTGCGCCATGTCTTTCTAGTGTACGCATGCAATGTTTCCCAGATCGCTGCTGAATTCTTTCGCGTCGTGATCGGCTACGCCAGTCAAAGTGGTCGGGAGTGTAAAGGGCATCGGTTGGTGCTCTATATTTATACATACCTGTATTTCTTCGTACTTCAGACCAGCTCGCGCTCCAGAAGAGGGCAAGCTGGCCCCGCCAGACGGCTCCGGGCTTTTCCGAAAAGGGAAGAATATTAGTAAGCATGGGGTGAAGCGTCCCAAACACATACCCTAATTTACATCTTGAGTTCTTTTGTCGACTGAGCCGTCCGCTCACATCTACCTTTTACCAACACCAAAACTGAAGCCTGCTAAAGATCGCTTACGTACACGTCAATACAAAGGAAAAACAACAACAACAGAAACTGTCACAGGCGGTGTTGAAGGTGGCACACTAACGTTGGATTTCGTAGTTTTCGAACACGCTGCTCTGGAGCGTTACGGTGCCTTAAAAGCGTCGCCGACTGGTGTCTTTATCATACTGTACCGCCCACGGATCGAACGTGTTTCCAAAGTGGCAACAAATGCAGTCACAAAAGCCGAAGTGTCACGCTGTCGGACGTCGCGATCCTGCTGGTTGGTCGTAGAAGTTTCGGCAAAAAGCACGAGCAGACGAGAGTGTCGCTGTCGTCGCGGCGTCCCAACACCTGGCTGCCGAAGCTTCCGTGGACTGTCAAGCTGGAGAGCGACATGCAGCAGAGCAGGCGCTAGCAACATCCACCACCACTGTTGCGACACCGCCAGGGTCGCGACCGTCGACAGCGTGACACTCCTATGACGTCATCATGCGGAAATAGAGGGTCAATTTTTGTTTTAGACGCGGTAAACACACTGTTCGGAGACGCGTTCCTGGAACCATAGTAGCGTGTCCGAGAGGGACGCCACATGCAGGAGTCCTACAGGGGGAGCTTTGTACACATAGTTTGCCACGCTGCTTGGTGCTTACCCAGCACAAGTCCTGCACCTTTGATTTCTTACGTCATCAGTCCTCACTCGAGTGCGGATCGTAAATCGAATAAGAATGCCGCGTCAGCATCAATTGGTGCGTCTCTGGTGGAACATGAATCCCAACTGAATGCGTTCGAGCGCATTCGGATAGTTTTAATTAGTTGCAGTGAGAAAACGCTTACCTTTTTTCGATAGGCTCGAGTGAGCGCCTAGGGAGTTTCTGCGACTAATTATATTCTCTGATGCGAATTGTGTGCTGTTCGTGCCGAGAAATCCACACAACTTCGTCCATTCAGGTCAATACCTTTTAAAGCGACCCAGAGGATATGAAGACCAACTTGATTCAGTCGATCCAGTAGTAACCATTTATCTTCAAAACAACAGGGCGTGGGCGACTTGAGTTTGTTTATTATTGGAACGCCAGGTAGATACTTGCGCGCGCATGAACATAAAGCCTTTAAAATAACATTGAATCCATGCAGCATGGTGTATCATAAATATACAAAACATAATACATAATTTAACCACTCGTATCCTTGGGCAATCTCCTCTTTGTATTAGTGCCACAAGTTATCGGAACAACAATATGATCGTTTTTAAAACGTATACCTATTGATCGAGCTCTTCTTAAATATTTTCCTACTTAAGCAACAATATTTAAAATAACTGACAGCTAGCAAATTTTCTAGTAAAGAAAGCAAAATAATAAACGCAAATTTAGATCACGAAAAAATGTCGCTGAATTTTATGAAAATAAAATAAAACACGAACACCAACAAAAACACTGGGAGGACACGAAGGAATTTGTTTTCGGCAAAATCCTCACTTCTCTCCAACACATCAAAAAGAGCGTTTTTTCCCCTCTTCTGGGCAACTGTTCGTAGTTCGGCGTGTCGGCACACAGTACAAATACGAAACAGCGCAAATAAACACAAGGAGCAAAAAGGACGACACAGACACAGCGCTTACTCACGACATTCTTCCTTTGCTTTTACGCGTATATCCGTGAAAGGACGTCCACTAAGCGATATATAAATGGGAAATTTCTGAATAGGGGTCTCCAACGCTTTGGCGCTTGCCGAGCAGCTGGGGCTTCGCACAGAGCGTGCGGAAACCTTCTGCAAACGCTTAGCGCGACCTCCCAAGCTGCTTGGGTGATCCAAAACGCAGGAGCCCTCTATTCAAGAACTCTCTATTTTCTCCAAAAGAGTATAGCATTATCACGCGTTTCATTGAACGCAACGACTTTATGAACGCCAGCACTGAATATCCGAAGGCAGCCTTCCGAGTTCTGTGGGCCTCTTCAGGCTTTTGTTCAACTGTGACGGAAGAAAAACCTGTTCGCTGCTTCTTAAGGTGACGTCCACTTCGTCGTGAAGCGTCTCAATGTAGAAATGAAGGTTCGGATCATTTTCGTCGAGCAGGAGGAAGGTTGTCACAGCCGTCGAGTGCGTACTGGATAACAAGGAAGTTATGAATTATCGATTAGACATTGATTTTATTCGTTGGAATGTTGCAAACCCAGATAACACGCTAGAGAAGCACCTAATTTGGCACAAGTTGCGCGATTCTCGAGGCCAAACTTGGGCCGAATACGGTTTTGCTTCGAGCCGTTAGTTAGTGCTAGGGTACTTTTCCATGGCGTTTCTTTGACGTTTCTCTGCCTCTCCACATAATTGCCAAAGTGCCCGACATGAGTCAAAGATGCTACGTATGAACAGAAGCACCAGCCTGTAATGTTTGAATTCCGGCACTTGTTTAGGTAAATTTAGGCCCTAATGTTGTCACATGAAAACCGCGAACAGTAAGAAGAGAAGCTAAACTCTGCCACTTGTGTGACAATGAATGTCCAAAAATGGCCAGATGACAGCATTAACTGCCATTGGTGAAGCTCTAACTTTGGCACTCGTTTGGCGAATTAGGACCGAGGTACCCAGACTATGGCAAACGGAGGTCGAGTTTGGTTCTACTTTGGCTTCTTCAGGCTTTCTAAGACGCTAAAATGCCAGACAAATAAAACAACACCAACAAATTTTGGGCATAAAGAAAATTATGTGTCGACAAATGTCTATACACTCTAAAATATTCAGTGTGTCTATTTTACGAATAAGCAGCTGGATGAGGAAATCGTCCCCAATCTACGCATGACGAGTAATGGGACTAATAATGTAAAAAAAAAACTGTGCTCTTTGGCATCGATCGTGACGTTTCAACGTACTCAGTTCCACAGTGCATACAGTTCTTTGGACTCTAAACATACCAACACCGTCATTCGCTTAGTGCTCTCCACGAGATGTAGCAATTGGTCCTTCCAAGTATATCGCAATTTTCTAGAACCACTGAAGACAAATTAATTTTATGGCTTTTAAAATAGCTCTTAAGCAGAATGCTCAACTATTAAGTGTCAGCACGATAATGTGTGAGATCCCGCGTCTTGCCTTTAACGTTTATGTCAACAAAAGACTAAACGGAAAGATAAAACAGTGTGAACGGTTCAACCGTGCAGATAGACTTACTTGTTGCCGCTGCCTTAAGTCGTACTCGCTGCCAGCACTGTACTCAAGTTAGATACTGTACTGTTTGCGTAGCTCTGCGTTTCGTTCGTGATTAAGTCCGTTGTCATACTTGATGCTGTGCTGTTTATATATCCTAACGTAGTATTCGTGGTGAAGTCCGTTGTCATACTTGATACTGTGCTGTTTAGATATCCTTGCGTAGTATTCTTTGGTGAAGTCCGTAGTCACGTTTGATACTGTGCTGTATGAATAGTTTTGCGTTGCGTTTGCGGTCAAGTCCGTTGTCATGCTTGGTACTGTGCTGTTTGGATATCCTTGCGTGGCATTGCTGGTTGATTCTGTAGTCACGCTTGATACTGTGCTGTTTGGGTAGGTTTCCGTTGTATTCGTGGTTAAGTCCGTTGTCATACTTGATACTGTGCTATTTAGATATCCTTGCGTATCATTCGTGGTAAAGTCTGTTGTCATGTTTGATACCGTGCTGTGTAGATATCCTTGCGTAGTATTCGTGGTGAAGTCCGTAGTCACGTTTGATACTGTGCTGTTTGGGTAGGTTTTCGAAGTATTCGCGGTTAAGTCCGTTGTTATACTTGATATTGTGCTGCTTGTATATTCTTCCGTAGCATTTGTGGTGAAGTTCGTTGTCATGTTCGACACTGTGCTGTATGGGTAGCCTTGTGTTTCCTTTGGGGTTAAGTCCGTTGTCATGCTTGTTACTGTGCTGCTTGGATATCCTTGCGTCGAATTGCTGGTTGAGTCCGTAGTCACGTTTGATACTGTGCTCTTTGGGTAGGTTTTCGTTGTATTCGTGGTTAAGTCCGTAGTCATGTTTGACACTGTGCTGTATGAGTAGCGTTGCGTTGTATTTGCGGTTAGGTCCGTCGTCATATTTGATACTGTGCTGTTTGCATATCCTTGCGTCGCGTTCGTGGTGGACTCCGTAATCATGTTTGATATTGTGCTGTTTGGGTGGCTTTTCACCGGTTGGCAGGTTAGGTTTATGACCTCATATCCCTGTTGGCAATGGCATGTTCCATTCAGGCATCGTAAGCGCTGCGCGTCGTCGCATTTCACGTTGGAATCACACGGTGCATTCAGACCAGCAGCTAGGAAAAAGAAAGCAAACACGAACGTGAGGGAAGTACTGACCCTTTGCAAGGGGCGTATTGCTACGTAATATTATTGTACTTCGTTGAAAACACGAGTCAACTTAATTTTCTTTTTCATTAAGAGTTTCTTTCAAAGCAATCGAAACGTTCCACCCTGCTATTGTCACTAAGACCACATGGTTCCGGTCCCACGGCAGTCATTTTGAGTGGATACAGAGCCTTTCCTTAATATAATAAAGGAAATATAATAAATGCACATTAAAAGTAGGTTGGACAACATATTTTCTGAGTTCTTAGGAATTCTATGGAGAGCTATTATTACTTCGTTAATTTTTTAACTAGATAATTATCAAGTAAATATTGCCATGTGCTTCTCATTTTTTCTTTGATAATAACACTACGAGAGATAAATATTATAATAAGAATTTAACAAAGTTTTTATATTTGTTTTAGTATTTTATATTTAAATAAAAAGTATTGCAGCACAAGTTATTAATTTATTTAAATACATTTTGAAACAAGAATTAAAGAAAAGCTCTTGCTTTTATTAAATATAATACTTAGTACACTGTGTAAAATTATCGGCCTCTTCAAATTAATATTTAACGAGAAAATGAAAAGCACGTAGCAATATTTACTCGTTCATTATCTAATTCAATGATTCATTTATCACTATATTAACTTGCCCAGAATCCTCAATAGATAATCCCCAAGAAAATATATTTGGCATATACGTGTATACTTTTGCGTATGAGCTTCTATATTTATTTTAATTATTGAAAACTGTAGTGTACCCATCAAAGATGGCCGCCGTGGGACCGTAGCATTAAGAAACCTGAGGTTTGGCTTAATATGTTCGCTTTTTTTCTTCGGAATTCATCATTGTTTTATTGTTATTTTTTTCAGATTACACCAAGATAGGAGGCAGAGACGAAATTCCGCCTGAAGATGTCACTGCCTCTTACAAAATCTTTGGTGCAGGTCAGACAGGAATCACGCAGGACGCAAAAACAATAGAACTTCATGTATAGTTGGTTCACTTATCAAAGTAGGTTTTACGCGATACATGTTTTTGCGCGTTCTTGTTATTTTGTATTACTCAAAAAAGGTATCACTCCACACCACAGCTTCTCTAATGTTTTTGTTTACACGAAATCGTGAAAGGAACGCTGAAAGCTTTCCTTAAATTATTTTACGAAATTAGGAACTTCGTAAATGATCGTTGCTGCCCATAGTTCATTCCTACTTTTGGGGGCTTTCCGATTACGTTTCAACGGCGCCCGTTCTGCACTACAACATCTTAACGTGAGAGCGTTAAGGAGCTTGCGTCGCAGAAAAGCCAGCGTCGGTGTCGGAGGGACGAGAAAATCTTGATTGGTCAATAGGGACATGACGTCAGAGCCACCTGACCTCGCGCGGGAATTTCAAACAAACCACAACGCTCACATGAAGCGTGACGTCACGCGAGGAATGAAAGTGATTAAATCATTATGTGTAATGCGAATTAGAGGTCGCCGCATGTCTCAAATGATTTCACTCTATGAAGTAAATAATTTGCCTTAAAGAAAAATATTTGAAGACTTTTAGGCGGGATTCGGACCCAGGACCCTTCGGTTGCGAGCCAGACACGCTTAAAGGCGAAGCTTAAACGCCTTCCTCTAATGTTTTTGTGGTGTTGAAAAGATTTTGTCGGTATATTAGCTGAAGCTGTTTAAAGTAATATATCTTTGTTCGATTTTAATACATATTTTCGAAACAATGAACTTGTGCGTTAGCCTCGCAGGTATCAGCGAAAACTTCTCTAACGCGCGGAAGACTATTCTTTGGGAGATTACAAATGAATGTAGTTCACCATTGTCCTTGTAGCGTTCTGCGTTCTTATCGACTAACGCGGAGCGCAAGTTCGTCTGCTTCTTTTGCAGGGGTTGTGGTGCCGTCAGAAAGACGCCGAGCTCTGATTGGCTCTGATTGAAGGATAGTGGGTAGACCTCAAAGCAAGCTGCCTTGAGGCCTACCCACTATCCTTCAACCAGAGCCAATCAGAGCTGGGCGTCTTGCTGACGTCACCACAACCCCTGCAAAAGGAGCAGACGAACTTCCTGTCCGACATGCCGCCATCTCGTCGGCTGTCGAGCGATGGTAAGACGCTCGAGACACAACACGGTCGAAACCGTCGTTGCAGTTAAAATTAGCAGCGATTCTAATAAATAAAGACAAGCAATCAAATGTATTTAAACGAATAAGCTACGCAAGACGACTTTTAATGACCGCGTGTCAACACAAACGCCGCTGGTCATATTGTTTATGTTCGAAGTGTTAAAACGACCGACGCCTGATATTTGAAAATGTTTTGGAACCTTAGAAGTGTTCGAACAATAATGTGCTCATAAAGCAAGCAAAAGAAGAAGACAAAAAAATGAACAGCGTTGGATACAATCTATTATCCGATCAATTGAAAGTCCACATCCCTCGGTTATCTTCAGTTGCAATTTTTAAACAATGTCAGCAAGGTTTTGCATCATGGTATAGGCGAAACGTTTGTGGGTGCAGGTGGCCTTAATCACTTTTAAACTATAGATGGGCGTTGCAAAAACACGTAGCCACTTCTATGCTGACAAAAACAACAAAGATGAGGCGACTTTTGTTTTCTGTTAGGCCTTTATCTCACAAATGTCTGCAGTGCTGACAGAGGCACCGGCGCGAAGCCGTGGCATTGGAAAATACCTCCAACTTCCAAGTTCTCGCACAAACAAAGCACTCTGCTGAGCTTGGATAACGCGCCTGTGCCTTGGTTTGCACCCCATACATTTTGGATATGGAGTATAGACGCTCTGCCGGCGAGGGAAGAGCAATCTCATAAAATGAAGAGCGGCAGAAAATGTTTATCTTGGATATTTCCAGTCAGTGTCACTGGTGAAGGCCATCTCGTAGGGATCCTTGAACTGCGCTACACACTATCACTTTGCAGAAGCAATGCCTCACACAACACTCAATAGTGACTTAAATAATACAGATGGCGGATTTTTCCCGCAGAGTGCGTCCCGTCCCAGCATTCTTAGCGAGGCAGGAAATAACGTGCGCGCTACATGCTGGGTTTCGGCGAAATCCGCCGTTTTTGGTGAAGCGGTTTTTTGGAAGGTCCAGGGCAGATATGCAGGCGGGGCTGATCCAAAACGACGAACTGAAGTCGTAGTATTGATCCCGATCGCGTATCGGTAAAAGCGCGCTCCAGTAAAGCGTGAACCCGGAGCGCACCAGAACGACGATTGGAACTCGCCATTATGCTCCGAGTGACTATAAAATACACAACAAGAAAGGAAATTTACATTTTAGAAGTGCGCGCAGGTGCGCGCATCGGGCACGCAAAGTGGCTTTGTTGTGAAAAACGAAATACGTTCTGCAAGTGCTCAGGTTTAGCATTCTTGTTGCTCGGTGGTGAGCAATGACACTCTTTTTCGGGCGTTTTCAGCCAAGGCTTCCTGAACTTCGGGTCAGCTTCTGTTACAATGTATTTAAACCTGGGACCGTTTTCTGAAAGCCGGTTAACTTAACCGCGGTTAAAAGCTAACCGTCCTTCCCTACTAGGTACGTACAAGTACCTAGCCAAGTTTGACGAGCGCTGGATGCGCGATAGCTCCGTGTTTTATTATAGGGTGGTAGCTCGTGTCAACTACTGGTTGGTGCGAATATAAGTGGCTTTCGTGGTAAATCGTTTTGAAAAAGAGGGACCCGACTACGCGCGCTGCCGGGTTTTCGCGACGCAGTGCGGCATACATTTGAGCTTAAAAGGGTAGCGCAACGATTTTAATGTTGAAAGAATTTGACAGTTTGTATTTCTAATGTTGTCTATCTTGGCACAAGTGACAAAACAACCCGTCACCTTGCCCTGAAAGACTGCTAGTTCCGACTGCGTGATTGCGAAAGAAAAAAAACCAAATTATTTGCGGGTCTGCAGCCGCGTGTGGCAAGTCACGGGAACTGAGGTGACACGTCTTTGAAAGGACACGAGGAAGTCAACAAAACCTGTCCCTCCCCTTCCGCTGCTACACTCGCCGTCAGCCCCGTGGCGAACCGTCTTTTGTGTCGATCGCTCGCCGCAACCTTCGACGATGCTAATCATTGAAAAGTCGACAATCGCAGTGGAAGCGGCTGGGGTCTCTGAAGAAAGAACCCAACGGGAAACCAGGTGGTCCCCAATAGTACGTTACTCGAAAGACGTCGTGAGAGTTGAGAGGCACTTTGAACTTCTATATGTTTAATTTTTTTTAACTAAAAACTTGCGCACGCAAAGAAATACTGTTTTCTGTTCTTCGTTCTATGGGTGACACAAATGAAAAAAAGATTCTCGAGGTGCATTGACCAAAGTCCGAAAATCGTTGCACCGCCCCTTTAGGAAACACTTTTTGTTACTCGTAGTACAAATAATATTGGAGGTAAAACCAAATGAACGTGTGTTTGGCAAATTATCCAATGTTTGGCTGTCTGAAGTCAAGACATGTCTCATTGAAACTTTCTTTCTAGTGCGAAAGAGAACGACGAAGTTCAGTGCTAGAAATGACGAGGAAGATGTGAGCAGTAAAAAGGCGGGCGGCACACCGGCGGCATGGTTGGCCAGCATGTAAGAACGGTGCATAAAACGTTCATAAAATTAAAATCGCGTACTTCGGCTCCAAGGGGAAATTGGTTTGCGGTCTGCCTCTGCGAGCCATCAATGCCCGGCCGATCGAGTTAAGCCTAACCACAAGGATTTCAAAGACATTGCCACGTCGACAATTGCCGCGTCGCTTTAGGCTTAAAAAGGCCAAAATCGAAAGACGATAAAGAAAATAATGAGGCGAGATTATTGCTAATTGTATTTTTTTGCGATTTACGTGCGGTAAACCAAAGCGAAAGCCTTATGCGCAATTCGTTGCTGACAAAAGTGCCTGATAGAACAGGGACTACGACATATTAGGGAGTTTTTGTAGATCAATTTTCAATGGACCTCTGCCATTACGTGGAGCGCGCTTCAAAGCACGCATCGAAGTTGCAGAGCGAGCTCCCGCTACAAATGGCGTGGCCTGACAACATGATCTACTAACACTGTCTATTAGTTCCAAGGCTAGCGACGCTTGCTGGGCGAGGGGGAGGGCAGCGCCATGTTTTTCTCGCATTGTCTACTCTACCGGACACGTGACCTAAATTTTCCTCTGGTATGAGAATCCGGTAAACGTTTTGCCGGGGTTACCAGTTAAGGGGAAGGTGAAACACTATAAACAAAAATGACATAGAGGTTGATTCTAGCGTAGTTTTATCCCGTTAATTTGAATGTCACGTTCGTTTCCCTCGAAGATGTAACTAAACGCGAGAAAACACGAAAAACATCTGACCAGTCGTGACGTCAGAAGAGGACCTTTCGGCCGCCTGGCACGCGTCGCTCGAGGGCCAAGCGTGCAATTGCAAGCCTGCCAGGTATTTTTCCCCGCACTGGTACCAGTCTGAAGGTATTTTTCTTCCCGTTTTAAGAAAAGGAAGAGTGCGCGTGCATAGCTTTGATAGGCCCTGAAGACGCGCCGAGAGCGTAGACTCCGAAAACTACTTTCGTGACGTCACGCTCCGGGAAGGTGGGCCTTCGGCGGTACTTTCGAAAATGATTTCCTGCAACCACCACGCACCTAAATTAAAAATAAATAAAAATAAATAAATAAATATATATATATATATATATATATATATATTAATTTCGATATTTGAGATTTTGGAGGTCAAATGAAGATGATTTATGAGCGGGCCCAGGAAGATGATGTTTTCAGCCATTACAATCCCTGACTGGTAAAAGAAGGCTGGGCACGGCTTCATACGTTCACGTTTTCTGCTTTGTCATTGGCTGTTCGGCGAGTCTTATCGGTTGATGCCGACATCTAATTTGCAGCGGAGCGATTATACATGCCCTGAATTTGCCACACTCTGCGTTCCTCAAGCTTTATAAAAAATGCCCCTGTACCGACATCGGGCTAGGGGCGGACAAGGAATATCGCTGTTCTTTTCACGCCGCGAATTGTTTTATGCCCAATTATTGGGTTCTCCTCTTCCACAATTTGCTTGCCTTATTTATTTACTTACGGATTTTGGATGTTTGCCTTGTCGTTGTCGTGGGTCTGGAAGATTCTTTATGACATGTAGAAATAGAAAATAACATAATGAAAATTCCGACCCGACTGCAGAATTGACGCTGCGATCTTACGGAACGACCTTACGCTACGGTACATTTTAGCTTTTTATAACTATGTCATTGTTCTTCGCGCATGGTACGCGAAATATGTGTGTTGCGCGTTTCAACAGGAAGATGAATCTACTTTTAGTGCGCACGATGCGATACTGTACTTCTGGACACATCTCCTGAACAAAATACGAATATAAAAATTACTTTGGCCAGACCATTTTTGTGTTTGTTTAGAGAGTGATCTGAGCATTATGGTTTTACATATAGCACAACACCCACCTCTATGTGCGATGTCCAGGAAATCTAGAAAAAAAGAATGAAAGAAATGAATACACCGCAAAGCTAAAAGATGTTATAAAAATGTAAAGTATAGCGTAATGTGAAAGGCTACACATTTTCCCTTGGAAGCACACTGCAACCACGTTTTGAGAACGAAAACGCACAAAGACACACGCAGACGCGCGCACACACGCGCACACACACACACGCATGCATGTACGAAAGTACGCTCGTGTGCACACACACACCGATCTTACGCACGTACACACTCGCACACGCGCGCAAGCACATGCGCGAGCACACACGCACGCGCGCATGGACACATGCACACAAGCACACACGCACGCACTCACACGTACACACAAGCATACATACTCCTTGAAGGCGGATTTGGATCGTGAAGATTTTTTAGCGAACCCTTTCAACGAAGTTTGAATTCGTATTAGCTATATGCCTCTCTGCTCAGCCATTTCATTACGTCCTCTCTGAGATACCACGTAATAAATTAAAAGGGTCCTGGAACAATGTCGGCCTGTGTAGCGATGAAATCGCGAGGACAAAAGGAAACTATTTCACGCTTATAGCCTCAATGTCCAACAAGACTGAATGTCCAACGAGCCTGAAGGTCCAATCGGTCACGTGACAGGCGAGACAGAAGGTACAAGACGAAAGATCTAATCGAGACGGAATGCCCAACGTGCCTGAATGTCCAACAAAACGAAAAATCCATCCGAGACGTAATGTTCACCGAGCCTGAATGTCGAACGAGACGGAATATCCAACGAGTTTTAAGTTCATCGAGACGGAAGGCTCGAACGGATATGAAATTAACATATTGCATAAAATTTAGGTGGCATTTATTTTTTTTAAATACGTGACTACACGGTTTTTTGTGTTTCGTTTTTTTGTTTTAGGGAAAGATAGGCAGTCATTATAGTTAGCCGCCTTGAGTTAGCGCCATTTTGCAGTCGAGCATTTTTTTTTTAATTTCGCATGCAACACGAGGAAAAAGTCGAAGGAAAAAAATGCCTGGGTTAGATGTTTTGTCAAATGCAGTGGAGGTGCAATAGCACTTGATTGGGTTTTGAATGAGCACACTTTGGAATGGTTCCGCGCCTACCCGATTATTCTAGCAATTCGCAATTCCTACTCTACTACGGAGCGAAAAGTCGGTGAGAGAGGGGAGTGGCTAGCGCACGCTTACCTATCCCTCCACTTTACGCGGCACAAGGCCATTGGTCGCGACCGCAATGACGTCAAACTAACAGCCGCGTTACGTTACTCACACTCTCTACCAAAGGCCTTAATCAGGTGCGACCGACATCAACACGAGCAAGCAAGTTAAAGTCCGTGCAGCGTTTCCACATAAAGCGACCGCTTCAAAACGCGAAACTTGGAGTGCATAGTGGACTCACAATTGCGGAAGCCGGCGAAGGCAAACAAGTACGTGAAAAGGCCTGTGACGGCCATCCACATAATGAACAGCTGCCAGGTGTAGTAGCCGCCAAACTTGCCCAACATGAACCTGCGCCAGACACGGGCGGCGAGAAACAAACACACAGGCGCTGGTACTCCCCGAGCTCCATGGGAGACGCGTGAAGCTTGGTGTGCAATGAAACGCGTCATCGACTGGTGTATTTAGCGTCCTCTTGTGTCAATGCATCGAAAGTGGTCCCGACGTGGCTAGAAATGACGTCACAATAGGCGTCTGCCATATCCTCCATCGCTGCTGTGACGCCGCCAGGATCGCTGTCGGCGACAGGCATGATACTTTAATGACGTCATCAGGTGGAATTCGAGGGACCACTTTTTCAGATACAATAAACACACCAGCAAAGGCGCGTTCTATCCACCATACTTGTACATGGCAACACTCAGCGCCGAAAAGTGGAACAAAGTAACATGTTCAAACTTACACTCTGAAAAAAATCAGGGCGTCTGCATTACCGCGAGACACTTCTGAAAGCCAGTCGCTTCAGTGAGGCTGCTCAGTGATGACGAAGCTAAAAATGTTCATACCTCAAAAAAATCCGCTGCGCATGACTTATCACGTGCTTACGTGACACTCAGTAGCCGCAGATACCGAGCTTGACGTAGTCGTCATATCACTCGATTGGATGCGACCGTAACGCATCAAAGCAAGATTGGACGACTGTGAATAGGTAGGTGAGGTAACAGCACAGGGACTGGGCGCGTGTGATTGGTTCCCTCTCAATTTGATGCGACACTGTTGCATCCATGTGTATTCACTGAACGCCATATTTGAGGGCGGTGTTTCGAGCGCATGCTCGGAACAAGCTCACAATAGTAGCCTGCTTAGACCGGGAATCTCGATGGTGTCGAATGCACGTTGCAAAAGAACTGCGGAAGCTGGCCGTCAGCACGCTCTCAGCAGCCGCGCACACAGCTATGGCCGCGAGTGAGTACTACCTATACGCAGCCCGTGTCACAGAACAGGCTGTGTTTTTTTAGGAGGGAACATATTTTCAGCCTCACCACTCGCTAAGCTCCCTCCTTACATGGCATCGATTGGCACTCGGAAGTAATTTGCGGTAAAGTAAACGCACTGAAGTTTTTTAGTGTGCACAACAAGTGCACACATCTTAAAGGGATTGTCCGGTGATATTCGGATATTGCGCTGGTCATGTAGAGTGGGCGTTAAATAAAGTCAGAGGTGATGTTTATTTTATTAAAAGGCGCTTCAATATTTGTGAAATCAAATATAAACGTCGTATTTTTTGCCCACAATACGCGAAGAAACGAAAGCGATAGCTGTAGAATGGTCGCGCGATGCGGGTGGAATGGTACCGTCACGTACCTGAGGACGGAGGGGCGACGTGGTTAATTCTCATGGCCGTCGTGGATGCCACTGACGGCCGCCACCATTGCTCAATGAAACGTGAAGTGGTTAAGCGCAGGGAAGTTTTCTAAAACCATCTAACATTACGCTTAGCGACTGGATACAGCCAAAGTGGGATTTCGCATAACGCGAGTAATGTTTGAAAACAAGTATTTCAAGCAGACGACACGTAAGACTCTTCTTTCGTCGAATCGTTAAGCGCGGTCCAAACCGACACGTATTCGGAATTCGGATGCCGGAACACGTATAGATGCCTACTTTCAGTTTTGGCGTCACCTCACCGTTTTCCGTGTTCCGGCACCAGTGTTTGGACGTCAAGTATCTCAAATTTTGCTGTTTCCGTGTTGGGACGTAGGCGTCCGTATTGGAGGACTGGGCAATCACGGAACGCACTTCCTTCGCGCCGCTGATCAAGTGCTCTTTGCGTGCTTGACAAAGGAACCAGCGAACGCCGTCCGCGCCGTCTCCGACGCAGCGGCGCTGGGGACGCCGGCGCCGGCCGGTGTCGCCGACCACCTGCGCGCGAAGTCGGCTGGATGCGCTGCTGCCGGCTTCTCGCAGTGATCTTTCTGCGCAGAGAAGGGTCTCTCCCGTCGCAAATGTGTGCTGATGTTCTATTTCGTGCCCAGTGGTTTCGGTGTGATGACGTAATATTTGGCCTGTTCCGCCGACGACTGTTCAACGTCCCCGCGCTTGGTCGAGCCGAGCGTGTAGACGAGGTGCCGGTCAATGCCGGATGAAGGTTTGTCGGAGCCACGTCTCTGTTCTTCAGGTTGTGTCGCAAACGCGCGGTGGTGTGAGCTTCTTTCGCGGCGGTTTCTCTGGGTACTTAAGTCGGTATCCGCTTTTGTGCGCGGTAGTTTCTCTGTGATGACGTGAGAACTCGCCTTGTCCGCCGACGACTGTTCAACGTCCCCGCGCTTGGTCGAGCCGAGCATGTATACGAAGTGCCCGTCGAGACCGGTGGTGCGAGCTTCCCTCGCGATGGTTTCAGTGGGGCGCCGTGAACATGCTGTGCTCACCAGATGCTGGAGTGACACCACCACCGTGCTGCCTCGCCGGGCTCCTTCTACTGCCCTGCCGGCGTTATTAAACGAAGGATACCTACTGGAACGTCGCCTTTAAAGAAGTATTTATCTCGCATGGAAAATATGGTGTCTCATGCGAAGTAGGGTAAGCAATATGATTGCCTCGAACTACCATTGTCGCACATTGACGCTTCGTGGGACAAAGTTACAATCGTGCCCTGCCGTCGCCCTTTTAGTTTCGATGATAGGAAGTAGAAACGTTTTCGTCCCCCTTGCTTGTTTCGTACCAAGTAGTGCAGGTACCTTTGCCGCCCCGCGACGATGTCGTTCCGCTCGTTCGGCACCGAGCTTCGCACCTGAAACCGATCGAAGCTGCCAATGTCGCCACGTCACAGAGCAGACGGCGCGCTCTTTTTTCGACAGCGGAGGCACTTGTAGCGGCCGCGTTACTCCCGAGGCCGTGAAGTACGTACCTCCGCCAGCCTCCGCTGCCCTACGTATCCTCTCTCCTTTTCCCGTATTGTGAATACGCCATTTTCCGTATGGCCGTCCAAACGAAACGTAAAATCCCTCTTCTGGCATACGGATCCGGAATACGTGTCGGTTTGGACCGCGTCTAACACGCAGGACGCCGGGCACTCAGCGCCCTCATGGCGCTGAGAGGCCGACGGGAAAACCCGTATGTCGCACGTAAAGCTATCGCTGTAAAACATCAATACGCAATTGTACGTGAAATATCGGAAGTATGCAGGTCGGTCGTGTCGTGAAGTCACATTAAGCACGGAAACGTCAGTGTCGCGGACGTTGACTTATTCCCGGTTTTGATCAGCATGGTTAATGAACGTTGTACTAAGATCATCGAAGAAGAACTGAGCTTCCCTGAACACCGTAAATCTCGTCTTTCTAGAACGAGGCTGTTTTTTTAAGACAACAGTCAAGAGCTGTCGTGGCTCTCTCGTTGCATGAGGTTACGTCAGAGCTTACACTGTTGCCAACGAAAACGCCGCGTGTTTGGAGGGTGCATAATGTGCAGTTGGGCTGTTCAAAATTAAATTACTCGTGCGGAAGAGGATTAAAAATTCGGATAATGTGTGGAAGACATTCCTGAAAGCAATGACAATATAATGAAGTTCTTTTCTTAAACAACTATTTACCGGGGAATCCTGTTAATCGAGGTTGTCAGCTTCAGTGTAGAAGTTGTTTACCAGGAGATATAACAAAAAGCGTACGCTGAGCCATCGTTTTTCTCTCGCTGAAGATCATCCTATTTCTGCTCCGCAACACACGTGATTGCGTCATCAGCCGCAATGTGACAATTAGCATGGTGCAGAACCATGCCCTGTGTCTTAGCGCAGACTGTCATTTAAGTTTTAAACGCTCCAGAGTTTTTAGGGTGTAGAAACTCGTTTATGCGGATGAACGTATACACTACGGTTCACTTTAAGTTACGAGGCTGCAGTCTAGTGGACACAATCCAGCAGTAACAAAAACGCATCGTCATGCCGCTCTTCGATTCTGTGGGTTTGCTCTCATGGGCTAAACCATAGCCTCCTATATGCTGACAAAGCCTGGTAGATGGTCACGAGAAGCGGCCGCCAAAATGAAAAAGGTGCAGCGGCAGAGAACGGATGAGAGGAAAGCCACCTGACTGACGCCCCGCTGCGGCGAGACGCCGACTTCCGAGCGAGAAGTGTGTCTGGGTCCTCGCCGCCGCAAAGCTGTGCGCTGACGTCCAGATTCCTCAAAAATGGCTCTTTGATGCTCTGTGCTACCAGATCCTCGCGCTCCAAATCTGTGAACGAGCACTCTACGGCTCCGACGTCGAACTGCCAGGCTTTGTGGATATAGAGGAGGCTATTACTCCATATATAGTAGGTTATAGAAACGAGCAAAGACGATGACCGACCGTGACGATGCACTTTTTGTGCTGCTTGGTTTGCTCCATCCGATCGCAGTACCACTTGCGGTCGGACTTAGTTTAGCTTACGGCGTGTCGACGACCGTCCCCACTGAAATCTGCAAATCCTTGGACTGTTTTCTCTGGCAGGGGTGGACTGCGCACGGCTCCTGGTGAGCGACGGCCACGTAGTGGACGGGTGGGGGCTTGTAGGGAACGACGAGGACCTCCCGAGGCTGGTTCCATCCTTGGTAAGCAATCGGCTGCATCGGGATCCAGGGCAGCTGCGACGAACTGCGCGTTGGGTGTTAGTCGGAGGCCTCCCGATCGGGCAGCGTTTGCTCAACAGATTCCGTGCGTAACGTTTACGGCCTTAGAGAGTTTTAGTACTGCGAACAGGAGCAAACAGGAGCGCTGTGCGCTTGCGTTAGCATTGCGTGCACGACGCTGCACGTGCACGTCGTCGCCATGCGCCAACCCAAAACCGCAGATTATTGGGCTCCGCGCGCGCGCAGTGTGGAACACGCAACGCTAACGCAAACCCGCACTGCTTGCTTTCGCTCCCGTATACGCAATACTAAAATCACTAACACGAGTTATTGGGCTGGGCTGGTCTGCAGCGCATCCAGTGTGTGCACGGTGTTACCCGCTAAATTTAGCGGGAATACAGGGTCATGTGACACTGACGTCACGCGAAGCATTTCCGCTTTAAACTCTGGCTAAATTTAGCGAAAGAATTTTCCTGCTAAATTTGACGGGGAAATTGTGATGTCAGGTGACGTCATGAGGAGCGTTTCCCCTCTACTGTTAGACTTTAGTTGGGAAACCGGAAATTTGGCGGCGGCGGGCCGTCGAAGATTTTGTCTTTCGGTGGCTTCAGAACAATCATTCAGTTCGATCAGTACGCTTCGTTTATCTGCATATTTTTTTATTATTTTTATGAATATAGGGCCTGCGCGTGACGTCATGCCGCCATGTTGGCGGTCATTCCTGTTGTTGTCAAGCACAACGAATTCGGCTGGGGGTTGTGTATACGCTAAAGAGAGTGCGGGCTCATCAGCAAGTCCACCAGAATGGCGTCTGATTTGACGTCAATACGGAGTATGCGCTATCGTCTTTTATATGACGGGAAACATGAGAGCGTCGATTGATCAGTACTGCCAGCGCTGACCAGTGGCGCCTCCGTGATTCACTGAGACAGCAAGCGCCCGCGCAGAAGCGACAGGTGAGCTTTTACAAGAACGCATACTAGCCCCTCTTTCATGACAGTTTCGGTAAGATGCGGCGATCTGCTACTTTCACTTACAGAAATCTGCGATCAGAGCGTCTCACACACTCCGTTTCGGTACTGTCGAGCCGTGCGTTATCTTTTCCAAAACGCAATAGTTTTTTTTTTGTTCTTTTAAGAAACCGCGTAGGGTGGTAGAGTCAACCGCAACAGGGCGTCAGCTTTTTTTGCGCAGGCGCTTACTCTTTCCACAATGCCCGTTGGCGCCACTAGTCGGAGCTGGCAATGTCGATTGGTTGACGCTCGCACGTTCACCCTCATATTGCAGACGACCGTACAATGCGCAACACTGTTTGCACCAACACGGTGTTTACCATTTTGTTAGACCACCTGAGACCGAGTGGAAGAAACAGACGTCGTCGTGTTTCTTCCACCCATACTCAGGTGGTCTAACAAAACAGTAAACCTACACCAGCTCGCCTGCGCCCTAACTGTCTTTTCAATACAGTTTTGTTAACAGCAGTAGGGACAATTTATTGCTATCCGTTTTGAGTATTCACTTCTTGGCCTCCAAGTCCCCGAAAACGCCGAGTGCCGAAATCGCCCACGCGGAACGACCGTTCGCAAACCTGCACGAACACGATACGTCGATTTGCGTTTACTTGACTTCGCGTTCGTGCCGGTTTGCGAACGGTCTTTCCGCGTGGGCGATTTCGGCACTCGGCGTTTTCGGGGACTTGGAGGCCAAGAAATAAATACTCAAAACGAATAGCAACAAATTGTCCCTACTGCTGTTAACAAAACTGTATTTTTTCTGAATATTTTTGAAACAAACGGCGCCGAAGTTAACACGCGTCACCCGACACCTGTTGTGGGGGGGGGGGGGGGGGGGAGGTCTTTCTCGAACCGATCCGAACCGCGCGTCCGCCCGTCGTAACCGCTGTGGTCGTGGTTGTGGCGGTCGGGGACCCTTGAGGACCATTCTGGGTGTCGTGTTCTCACGGAAGACGCCGCAAGGCAAGTTCGAGATCCCGTGGCACTTGCGCGCCCCGGCTTTTGCTTTGCATTTTTTTTTAACTGCCTTAGATGACAGGAGAAGATGTTGTACTCCGTCTTCCAGCGGTTTCGCCTTCCCGTCCTTCTCGGCCAAAGTACCTACCCCTATTTTTGTGACGTGTCTGACCCCTGCCTGTTTCTTGCCGTCTTTCGCGTCTATTGCTTGGAGAAGGGCGCCCGCCCGAAATGTCGTTTATACCTCCTTGTCCGCGTATTTTTTCGAGAAGCACAACCTATATATTACTTGCGATTACGTGTTTTAAGCGCATTTGTTTCCAGCCTCGAGAACAGCCACTGAGACTTGTACTCCAGTTTTATAGCACCCTTTTTCCAGTGGCCAATTTTCGGCCTACTTTGATCTGTGCTCACTTGACCTCGACTTGGCGGCGTTCTTGCTCGCTCCACGGGCCAGCAAAATCATAAAGGTTTCGTTACTTGATTCACGACGACGTGAGCAATGGAGGTACGAAGACGATAGCAGACGACAGATGCACAGCCCGGCGCAGCCGAAACCGAAACTACCCGTTGACAGCCTCCTGCTCCCAGAGTGCACCTGAGCCGCTAAGGGTGCTGCTATTTTGCATATTGCTCATGGGCGGGCATCAATCTTTGCAACTTACGTTAGTGGCCCGAGTGAGTACTTTCAAGGCGCACTAGACTTTTCGACGACGGTAGTTCGAGTCTAGGTAAAAAGGAAAAGAAACCTGGCGATGGCACGTTCGCCCTAACAGCGTCGCGCTGTGTACTACATGCTTCTGCATACCCAGGCTGGTTGGTTCGTGCAGCGTATCTCCGAGTCGCCCGTTGCGCTGGCCTGTAGATCCTGGAAGGGGTTGCAGTTGCAGCCTGGATGGGCCTTGGGAGTTCTTGCTCCGTTGGCACGTCGTGGTCTTCCTGCTGGTACATGGTGTCACTTCTCGGGTAGCTCATGACTAACTGTGCTATCTGACGTTCCAATCTTTTCCGAACCAACGATATGGCTCCTCACGCTCGTGCCGCGCTCTGCGACTGCCGCGTGACCTTGTTTCTTCCTCGTCCCTGCAGTGCAAGTGCCGCCGCCAGAAGTTCCTGATCGGTCATCTTGCACCTGTGTAAACTCTGCCGGGTGAAGCGCTGCAGAGGCTGGGCGGCTGCGTGCTGATGACACTTTCTCTGCTCATTCGCTGTCATTAGCAGAAGACACTTTACGGGCGACACTTTGCAGAGATTCCTTCCCGTCTTGTCTCATGCTAAAATAGGAAGCGCGCAAAAAACAAGGACGAAAAAGAGAGGACA
Organism: Ixodes ricinus; assembly: GCA_037355805.1. Lineage (NCBI taxonomy): Eukaryota > Metazoa > Arthropoda > Arachnida > Ixodida > Ixodidae > Ixodes > Ixodes ricinus. The sequence continues at coordinate 106,345 of JAZHYW010041367.1, read as the reverse complement.
CGTACGACAGACGAGCGCTTACTCGCAACTGAAGTTTTATTAAAACTTGAGAAAACACGAAGATAGCTCCTTTCGCCGGCTGCACACGCGTCATTCAATTATCCCCCCTCCCCCAGCCCTCTCTCGTCTCGGTGCGAGAAGGGAGAGGTCGGGTTTTCCCATCTGCCACGCGGCGCGGTAAGAGAAGAGATAAGAGCCCCGGCATATCGCCAGTAACGATGCGACGAAGGGATAACCTGCCTGACGTCCGCTTCAAGCAAAGAGTTGTTTCCAAACATTTCTCGCGTCATCGATATCCCAGCGTGCGAAGGTGCAGAGACGTACCATTTTGGCGTGCCTGGGCATGTCATTTCGTCACTTCGCCTGACTGCGAGACTTGAGTTCAAGGAGCTGCGCCCGCTTCCAACAATGCAGCTCATCCGGTTAAAAAACAAAGTTTATACGGGTTTTTTAAGGCAGCTGTGACTGTTCTTACAGGGTTCTCGGAAGCTTCATCGGCAAATGACGGGGAGCGAACGGAAAACGTGTCTTTCTGCACGCAGCCTCCTACCTATAGCCTCTGCAACGCTTCACCCGACTGACTTTACGCAGTCCTACGATAATAGGTTCAAAACTTACGGTGGCCGCATTTCCGAAGCAGGGATGCGCGATCCAGCAAATTGTTATAGAGATCGGTGTTCGCGACTGATGGTAAGGAGCCAGTACAATGGCTAGAAAGGAGTAGCGTACAAAACGGTGGCGGTGCCCTATCGTCCGTGTTATGTCCAAAGTGTTAAAAACCGCGCGCGGCGCTGGTATCGAAATCCCGGGAGATAAAGTGCCGGCGCTTTGATTAACACAAAGAGGCAGGATGACATCGCTTGCAAGGCCTAGTTTTATTTTGCACGAAAACCGCGCCGCACATTGTATAAAACTAAATGAGGTTGATCAGCACTCAAACTACCTCATCTCGTTTCGGCAAAACAAACACTCCTGACCTATTGTCTGCTTTCTTTCTCCTATTCCTTATCGCACGTGCTTGGCGAAGAAGCGATAACGCCATCTAATGGAAAACACGGAGTGCCTTCTGCCCACTCAATTCTAGTTCGCTGGGTGCCAATGTTACTAGATTACGTCAGTCGTGGAACTCCCGCGGAGAGGGGTCGCCCCCTTCACTCAATTATTTTCCCCTTCTGTCATTTAGAGCGCCTCCTAGATTTTCGTTTCAAAACTGTTCATTTGCATGGCCTCCTAAATGTTTCGCGCGCTCTGCTCTGGACTGAATAGAGTACAGCCTGTCCAAACGGTCAACTGGCCACCATAAAAAGCGAGAGGAGCCAGTTCTCTAGATCCCTGCACGCGGCGCTTGCAACCAAACCAGAAACAGAAACAGAATCGCCTCAAAGCATGCTGTCAAGTGTGAACCCAAGGCACGAAGCTCGCATTTTAATTGTTCTCGACATCAGAATAGAGAAAAGTTAGTGGATCTTTGTTGATTCGTAATTTTTATTCGCTGCTTCGGTCTTTGCGCCGTGTCGCTGGATGATACCTCAGAATGCTATATTTAGTGCGAATCTATGTTTGTCTCCTGCGGATACTTTCTGGGCCGGCGGGACAGGCAATAGAAGTATTTTTGTCGCCATGCATAAGAACAGTTTTCTGAACTTCACTCAAGTGCACGGACATTCGTTCTACACCTTCCGCGCTTTGAAAAGATGAATCTTCAAATTTCGATCAACTTCTTCCTTGCCAAATGTCTGTTTTGCGGCGAGTGGTGGGAGTGGAGATTTCTCGCTACTCCTAAGTTCCGTAGCCCGTCAATAATGGTGTTGATGATAATTCGCTGCTATTTCTTTGTATTGTTTTGTTTTTAGTTCCTGTATAGACAGTTGCAAGCATGGCGCCTTGTCTTGTGCCTCATGAGTACAAGCACGTGTTGCTTGCTGTTGAACATAGCTTTTGTAAGCTTGCAATTGAATGGGCTTGCCGCACGTGCGGAGACATGGTGGCGGCCGGTGGCCCTGCTTGCGATTGTTTATTGGCGTCGAGACCCACATTGAAATCAGGAGAAGCGTGCTCTTGTTTATTCGTGGTTTTTTATTAGGCACGTGGTTATTCCATCTGTCCACAATGCGGGTGGAGACAAAGCATCTACACTAACGGCACAGAGCACGGGCAAAGGTAGAGAGCATAAGCTCTTAGCAGTTGATTCCAGTGCGCGAGCGCTGCATTAGCACCTCCCGTGGCTCCGGCCTCGCGTGCGTAGTACTCGTTTTGCTCCAAGTAAGTATAAACATAGCCTCCTCTATGCTCAGAAAGCTTGGCAGTCCGATGACGTAGCCATGGAGTGTCCAGTCGCAGATTTGGAGCGCGAGGATCTGGCAGCAGAGAGCATTTCTGGTATTCAGCGCACAGGTTCTGCAGCGGCGGAGACCCGAAACATGATTTTCAAACCCGACGAGAAAAGATGCGGGGAACGCGAGAAGCACGAGCGGAAATTCTATTGCTCGGGACAAGTGTGTTTCGGCGTCTCGCCGTAGCGGGGCGCCCGTTACATGACTCTAGAGCCACTAAATAAGCTGCGCTTAGAGTATCGGCACTCCGTTCCCCGACATTGTTGGGCGCGCCGCCATTTTGGCTCGTATGCAGAGCATACGCAACTGTTGATCGTTATAATTCAAAAGTACGACCTCTTCAGCATTAGATTCGGTGTTAGGAAGCTCGTGTAATATTGCTTTGCTCTGTCGCGAACCGTTTAATCATTTGTGGAGGGCGGAAAAGCGTTTCCCGTGATTTCGATAAAGTTTCAGATAACTAGCAACCATGATTTTAAGACACGATATGGCCAAGTGTCGTTACTCTGAAGCGTAGCTTATTTAGTGGCCCCACATGACTCTTGTCCGCCTTTCAGCGTCCCTGCCAAGCACGTGCGCTCGTGCAGTGCGAGCACTGTTCAGGGCCATATGCTCAAGCTGTAGCGTCGGCTGCGCATGACTTGACCCATGATAGCCGGAAGTTACTAAGTTTTTGCGTTGGTCACGTACAGTGCCACTCAATAAGCTACGCCTCAGAGTAATGACACTTATCCGTCTTGTGGCTTAAAATCGTGGTTGCCAGTTATCTGACGCTTTATCTGAAATCACATAAAACGCTTTTTCGCCACCCGCAAATGTTTCAACTAGTTGGTGACAGAGCAAAGCAGGATTACATGAGCATCCTACACCGAATCCAATGCTGAGGAAGTCGCTTTTTTGAACTATGACGATTGGCAGTTTGTCTACTCTGCACTAATCACCAATATGGCGGCGCCCACAACAATATCGGGAACAGAGTGCCGATGTTCTAAGCGCGTAGCTCATTTAGTGACTCTAGTCGCGTAGAGCGGGCCAAGATTTATAATTATATGTCATAATTATTTAAATAAAAGGACGCCCCAATATTTTTTAAATCAATCATAGAACATCATAACGAACCTTCACGTCAAATTTCGCGGGTATGCATGGCTGGTCGTGTCGTGATGTCGCATCTGGCATGGCAACGTTAGTGCCACTAAATGAGCTACGCTCTTCAGAGTAACGACACATGGCCATATTGTGTCTTAAAATCATGGTTTTCAGTTATCTCAAGCTGAACGCTTCAGAAGAGTCTGAAATCACAGGAAACGCTTTTCCGCCCTCCACAAATGTTGAAACAGTTCGCGACAGAGCGAAACGATATTACTTGACCTTCCTAACACCGAAACTAATGCCGAGGAAGTCGCACTTTTGAATCATGACGATCGACAGTTGCGTCTGCTCTGCATACGAGCCAAAATGGCGGCGCCCACAACAACGTCGGGGAACGGAGTGCCGATACTCTAAGCTCAGCTCATTTAGTGGCTCTAGGCAACGTCAGAGTTGCGGGCGTTGACTTATTTCCGGCTTTGATCAACATGGTCGATGGCGCGTACAGAGATCATCGTCGAAAAATTGAGCTTCCCTCGATAGCGTTAGGGCTGAACTCCATGGAGGTAATTATGCGACGACTAACTGACGGATGTCACCCGACGGCACGCTCGCTTTGCGCGCGACGTAGCTGCCAATGTGCTGATTCCACGCGCAGAGAAAAAGCAGCAGGGTAAATTTTGTCGATTTTTCGCAGCATATTCGTTCCATGGAATTCAGCCTTTAACTCTTGCCTACTAAAAATTTTTGAAAAAAACGATATGGAAATACCGATTTTTTTATGTGCCCCATTAATTTAATATGCAATACAAAGACCAAAAACAAATGCAAAATATATATATATATATATATATATGTATACTTTGAAAACACTGCAAAAGAAAAGGGGACTAAACTTAGGCTTCACTGCATTACCGCGGACAGTTCACATCACCTTCCACATGGACGTTCAGGCTGGGCGTAGCAGTACTGCAGACAGTTCATATCACCTTGCACGCGAAGTGAACGCAAAACTTGGAAGGACTGGAGGGGGATTTTTTACATCGATTGTAGTCCAATGCCGACACGGCGACACGATGTTCTCATCAAAATCGGAGTCATCTGAGCTAAAATCCAATGACTCAGATGCACCGCACTTGCGGTCCGATGAAAGACGTCTTCCCAATCTGAAGAGACACCACAATATCTTCGTTTTTGCCCCAATTTTGAGGCATGATCGTCACTACGAATGCAGCGACTATACTCTGTTTCACCTTGTGTTGTACCGCAGGAAAGGCTACAAGCGCGAGCTCCTTGCTTTAGGGCACATCTTGGCGGCACAAGCTTGCGTGCACCAAGGGCAGCTGCCAACGCTATGAGCTCGCGCTTCTAGCCTTCGCTGCGGTACAACATAAGGTGAAACGGAGTATAGAAGTTGACGCCGCCATTTTTAAATCCCGTGTTGCCTGCGTTAGAACAATTTTCCGCCAAATTCAGAAACGTACTATGTTTTTATTTTTCCGTGAAGCGCCATCTATCCCATAGAGTTATTACAATAAACGCTAGAGGCTCGGCTGGCGCTAGTGTCTACGGGACTTCCGGTTGCAAATTGAAGCAGACAGCATGCAGTCTACTTTTCCCGTCTTTCTGTGTATTCCTATGGGAAAACGCGCGTGGATTTTGTCTCTTCGCCGAAAAATAACATGAATAACTTTTGTTATTTCGATTGTACCGGATAGTATGTACCTTTAATAATATTGTGAAAGTGTAATTGCTTTAGTTACAGCATTTTTCTTTACCACTGAACGATGTTAAACTTCGCTATATTTCAGGCCCAAACCTCTGTTCCATGGCAGGTATGTAGAAACGAGTGACGATTCTAAGCAAAATAACGATCGAAAAGAATGTAGAGTGTGTTCAAAGTTCGCCAGCATTCCGTTGGTGCATATATATTGTTAATATGTCCGTCCTGTCACTATATGAAAATGACCCCGTCGTGCATCTTTACGAGTGGTTAAAAAAACGTTCGAAACGTAAAGAATGAAGTACGTGGGCTAATAAATGTGTGTTTTCTTATTATTTCCTATATCGGGCAGTATTTATCGGGTACCTGTACTCTGGCTTCTCCCTATTTGCAACGATTTGGAGCGTGCGGGTGATGCTTTGAACCCAGAACAAGCATCTTCGCACATATTCATGAGCAGAAAGAATAAAGCAGTACTTATTTATTGTAAATCTGACTATATTACGTGGCTTTCAATTAATTTTGATCGTCTGCGTTCACAAGGAGTTACTTATCCAGTGTTACTGCGTAGATCTTGCCGTCTTTCTTGGTTTCCACATGTCCTTCAAAGCGTCGACGCCGTGTTCGCGCTAACAGTGTCCGACAGTGCAGATAAATACACGTACGAAGCGGTTTTAACACCGTTTTTAATGCGACGAATTTGAATGAAAAACACCGTAACTGACCAATTATTTCGTCTGCGTGACTGAGAAATGTTCCAATGTGCCTAGTACGTACAAGTTATTCGTGATATTTGCTCTTATAATCGAGCGCAGAGAGAAAATGCACTCACTTTTTCCCATAGAAATACATTACCGGAAGTCAAATTTAGACTGCTTGCTGTCTGCTTCAAAATGCAACAGCACACTAGCGCCAGCTGAGCCTCTAGCGTTTATTGTAATAACTCATCTATCCACGGCAAAGCTAACTAGAAATACGTGGACTAGCCCAGTTCGTCCATGGTAGCGTATTGGATGGAGTCCGAATCAACGTGGATGAGCCCAGCTTGTCTTCGGGCGGAGCGGTACAAATAGTGTGGACGAACCCAGGTCGTCCATGGTAGGGAAAGGGTTAATCTTGTCTTCCTTAAGGCCGAACTCCATAAAAGGAATATGCTGCGAAAAATCGACGAATTTTGCCTGGCGGCTTTTGCTCTGCGCGTGGAATCACCACAGTGGCTGCTATGTCGCGCGCAAAGCTAGCGTGCCATCGGGCGGTGTATGGAGTTCAGCCTTTAGAACGAAGTTATTTTACTAAGACAGTACAGTGTTGACAGCAGTCTAGAGCTGAGGTGGCTCTCTGTTTTTATCGGTAAGCATTAAACATAATTAAAAATTAATGCTTACCGATAAACGGTAAGCATTAAAATTTCATTTCATTTGATTTGTTATTATACGTGTTTATTTCACGCACATTTTTTGAAACTGAAGAGATTCAAATAATAAAGAAAGAACATTCCCGATACGCTTTCGCGTCATAGACAGACGGACGTTCGCAACCACGTGAGTACACTAAATTGAGAGATTCCTAAACTATTGCCTGCTTACCTAAACTTTGAAATAATTAAAACAAAAAGTATCTTACCATAGTTAAAATCTGCACATTATTCATACGTGAGTTTAATGCTTTATACCAGTAATACCTGAATAAATAATGGTCGCGCAAGCGAGAATGCGAATGTCAGGCTCGTGAAAAGGAGAAAGACACTTATCGTCTCTGACACTGTTTAGATTCTAATTGGCAACGAAAGCCTTTCATATAGGTACAGTACAGCATCAGCCAACGCCTGAAAGGCCCATGTCGAGATCAGTTCTTTTTCACTGCAGGGAAGCAAGATGATGGCCTAGATCGCCTACAATGCTAGAGCCACTTTTTAATGAAAACATGGAGAAGTAAAACATGGAGAAGGAGAAGAATGAAAATTCCCGAAAGTCACAAAACGTTTGAATCAAATAACGACAAGCTCCGAAACTATGTCAATTGTTCCAGACTGCTAGTGTTAAACTTGGGTTCAAACTGAGGGTTTGGTAATGAAAAGTTAATTTTTGAAGTAAAGAAAGCACGACATTTCTGGGGACAAAAAATGGTGAGCGTGGAGTCGAATGTAAAAATTGGAACCTGTGCTGACATCGTTTCCAACGGAACCTGGGCTGTTTTTGAACCTGATTGCACACTTCGCTTAACTAGCAGCAATCACCACCTTGTACCATCATAGTGGTGTAGGGGACGCATGCACGCAAGCCTTATTGCCTCAACATGTCCCGTACTAAAGCATTATTGTACATGTTCTTACAATTAAATAATATAAGACATACTGTGGCACCAAGGTTAGCAGAGATATGTCTCATACTTAAACGGTCCTTTCTAACAGTGCAGTATGGAGACGCTTATCTTTTTTGATAGGCTTGAGTGAATACCTAGAGAGCTTCTGCGACTGATTATATTCTTAAATGAAAGTTGTGTACTGGTCGTGCCGAGGAGCCAACACGATTTCGTCCTTACAACTCAAAAATTTAAAGCGGCCCAGATGATATGAAAACAAACTTAATTCAATCGATCCAGTAATAATTATCTTGAAAACAACAAGACGAGGGCGACTAGGATAATTGGTTTTACTATTGATAAGCCAGTAAAATAACTGCGCCCTTATCAAAGTCAAGCCTTTCAAATCTTATTAATTACCTACAGCATGGTGAATTAGAAATATACAAAAGATAACAGATAATCTAACTATTCCTATCCTTGGCCAATCACCCCTTTCGGTCATCGCCAAAAGTTATCGGAAACAACAACATGATGCTTTTTCAAAGAATATTGATTGAATAATCTTTTCTTTTTTTAATATCCTCCTTTTTGAACAACACGATTTGAAATAATTGACACCTGCATATTTTCTAGTTGAGACAGCGAGACAATAAATGCGAATTTACATCACGTCTTGATCTCACCCAATGTTCTACAAAAAAGGAACACAAACAGCCACTAAACATCCGCAAGTATCGAAGGATTTCGTTTCTGGCAAAATCCTCACTGCTTTCCAAGAGAACCAAAAGCGCGTTTTTTCTCTTCTGGGCCATGGTTGTAGTTTTGCGTATCGGTACATAGTACAGGTCATATAAAACAGCCCAAATGAACACAGGGACAAGTAGAATGACTGCAGCACACAGCGCTGAACTCACGACATTCTTATGTTGCTTCTACACGTATATACGTAAAAGGCACTTCAGCTAAGCGATATGTGAAGAGTGAGTTTTAGAATGCTTTAGAATAGGGGACCCCGACGTTTTTGGTAACCCTGAGCGTTGGAGTACCCTATTCGAGGACCCTCTATTATCTCCTGGAGAGTACAGTATCACGCGGTTTATTTGAACGCAACGACTTTATGAGCGCCGCACTGAACATTCGAGGGCAGCCTTCAATATACAATCTGCCGGTGCGGCGCCTTCTTGCGTCATCCTAGTAATTTGGGCTTCGTCAGGTTTTGTCCCCCTTATGAAGACACAACGAGTCTGGTCTCCGCTTCTTAAGGAGCCGTCCTCTTCGCCGTGATGAGGGCCAAAGTGGAAGCGATGGTCGGGATCATTTTCGTCGTGGAGGAGGAAGATCGTCACGTTCGGGTTCGTACTGGATGACAAGAAAGGTACAAATTATATCGCTATAGACGCTGATATGTTTTTTTGGCAGATGCAGATGTAGATAACACGCCGGAGGAAAGCCTCTGTTGACAACAAGCTTGGTAATTCTAGGAGATACGAGTTTTGCTTTGAGGTGTTCGTGCCAGAGTACGTTTCTTCGGCGCGACTTTGGATTTTATCTCGCTCGCCACATAATTGACAAAGTGCCGGACTTGAACCAAAGATTACACGCATGAACCGAAGATTACACGCATGAACCGAAGAACTAGCAGTGCAGCCTAGATCTGGCACTTGTTTGGCGAAATAGGCGCAAAGTCGCCACATGAAATCCGAACTCCCAGAAGTGAAGCCAAACTCTGGCACTTGATCGGCGATTTAAGCCCAAAGATGCCAGGTGACAGTCAAACTGCCAGCAGTTAAAGCCTAACTTTCGCACATGTTTGGAGAATTAGCGCCAAGATACCCCGACTCTGGCCAACGAAGGTCACGTTTGGTTCTACCTTGGCTTCTTCGGGCTTTTTAAAATCCTAAATATTTGTGGCAAACAACAAATTTTGGCCTAAAGTTGTTCTACCTGGTCACCGTACCTGTACTGGCTATCTCACAAATATCTACACACTCTGAAACATTCAACGCGTCTACCTGCCGGAGAAAGCGCGTGCGAGAGTTTTTTTGAGACTCTTAAACAGACACTTCTTTGGACTCTAAACATATAAACGTATCAACCCCGTCATTCGTCGAGCGCGTTCCGTGGATTGCTGCGATTGGTTTCGTCCAACTGCCTTGCGGAAAAGTGGACGCTGCAGTTTTCTTCGAATGTACAGTCGGTGACAGATTTGGAGTTCAATGGAAGCTCCTCCCACCCCTTCCCACTTTAGCGGAACGAACAGCTGGAAGAGAAGGCGACTTCCTTCCCAGCGTTCGTTCCGCTCGAATGGAGAGAGGTGGGAGGAGCTTCTTCCTGAACTCTAAACCTGTCACCGACCATAGAATGGACAGAGTGTAAGAAGGGCGGGGCGTGACCCGATCATCTCAATATCGCCTCGAAACCAATGACATATTACGGCATTTGCGAGATAAGACTACCGAAGAACTGCAATCACGAAGCAAAGGACGTGAACGCCATAGGCCACGCCCATGGTTTCTTAAGCTGTCGGTGGTTACAGAATGTATGGTAAACTTGGTAACTTGGTTTCCACATAAGGACGGTAATTTTTGGCAGAGACGTTACTTTGAATATAAAACAGACAAAATAATCACCCAGTGGGAATCATGTTTTAGCATATCGGGCTGTTCTAGAACACTTAATACAAATTGATTTTAAGGCTTTTTTTCTAAATCGCCATTAAGCGGAATGTTTAAGTATTAGTTCTTAGCATGATAGTTTGTTAGACCCCGGGTACCCTTCAACGTTTACGTAAGCAAACAATAAAAATGGAGAGATCAAACAAAACGAACGGTTCAACAGTGCACATAAACTTACTGCTCGCCGCTGCTTTGAGTCGTACTCGCTGTCAACACTGTACTCATGTTAAACACTGTGCTGTTTGAATCGCTTTCTGTTGTATTCGCGGTTAAGTCCGTCGTCATATTTGATACTGTGTCGTTTAGATATCCTTGGGTCGCAGTCGTGGTGGAGGCCGTAGTCAAGTTTGGTATTGTGCCGTTTGGGTGGCTTTTCACCGGCTGGCAGGAAAGGTTTACCGCCTGATATCCCTGTTGGCAATGGCATGTTCCATTCAGGCATTGTAAGCGTTGCGCGGTGTCGCACTTCACGTTGGAATCACACGGTGCATTCAGACCAGCAGCTAGGAAAAAGAAAGCAAACACGAACGTGAGGGAAGTACTAACCCTTTATAGGGAACGTATTGAGAAATAATGTTATTGTACAGCGCTGAGAACAGTAGTAAAACAAAATATAGTGTTTTTTATCATTAGCAGAGTCTATTAAAGCACTCAAGAAGTGAGATCCTGCTACATTCATTGACAACTTAAGGCTCCGGTCCCACGGCGGTCACCTTGAATGGATACAAAACCGATTTTCATTTGTTAAGCAAAATATAGAAATACATACTACAAAGTAGCTTAGCCAACATATTTTTGGGGGTTCTTAGGAATTCTAGTGCAAGCTATTATAACTCATTATATAATTGATTTTATTAGATAATTGGATTTTTGTTTATAAGCTTTAGAAACACGGTATCATTATCTGCGAGAGTCAAGAGCCACGTTTGAATAAATCGCGGGCACTTTCATCATCGTACGTGGTCTCCAAAGAGGAAATAATCGAAAATATGCAAATGATTGAACCGTACTTGATCGAATGAATCAAAGTTTACGAAGCTGCCGAAAGACAACATCTTTGGTGGAGCGGAATTTTAACTCCGGGCCTCCCAATATCCGATCGGGTGTGCTAACAACTAAACCACTCCACCTAGTCTTTCTGGAGTTTTCTATCTTGTCCTACCTGTCTCAAAGCTCATAAACGAAACAAGAATATCACATGTAAATAAGACGAGACGAACAATAGAGGAATTCTGGAGCACGACTAGCACGTACTACGTTCCACGCGTCGGCGTGTGCTTCCGGAACAACTCGGCGATTGGATACATTTCGTTTCTGTACATTAATAAGACAGAAAACGCCAGAGGGGCAAAGCCCGAGCCTTGTGTTGTGATGCTAAACGACCAATATGAGAAGACAAGAAAGCCTAGAGCGGCAAAAGTTTGAAGTCGCAGTGGTATAGCATCATTCACGACCGGATACGGTTATGCAGGCCCATAGTTCGAATGTCTGGCTCCAGTACAACATATTTCGTCTTTCAGCGGCTTCGTAAAGCATTGATTCATTCGTATACTCAATACTAAAGATCTGTGATCAGACGCTCGGGACACAACATGTCCTGCCTTTCTTATGGCTTTTTTCAAATCGTCGTTTTGGTTCAACGGTTTAAATCCGCGACGGTTTTCTGTGGGCTTCCTAGTACTGCCTTAAATGCGATGTCCTCGCGGAGCGATGTGTTGATTTGCTTGCTGACTGAGTTGCTGTCAGCTTTTAAGACAACACAGATTGCTTCGATAGTAGAGTCCGCGGTCAGTATTGTGTGTATTTGTTTATCATACGAGCTGTTTTTTTAAGCTTAACAGACTTGTTTAAAGTAAGCCGTGAAAGTTTCAGTTGTGCCACTTGTGGCGGTAAGTTATACGGCCAGGGGAGATATTGTAGGAGGCTAATTGCAACGATCAGTCGGCTAATTAATTAAGATTCGTTAGTCAACTTTTTAATTAATAAAAATACACATATGGGTCCAATGGTAAACTTGCTCAGCGTCATCGAAAACCACTAAATCAGTAATTTTCAGAAAGACTTTAAGCGCGTGAGAAGCGTAGAAGTGCACTAAAGTTACCACTCGTGGAGCAGGTACAAAGCTAGCGCTTGCACGGTAAGGCGCCCGCGAGATTTTTCCGTCTCTTATCTAGCCCCAGCTTTGTACCTGCTCCACGGTGGTAACTTTGACTAATACTACGCTTCTCACGCTTGAAGTCTTTCTGAAAATGACTGATTTAGGGTTTTCAATGACGCTGAGCAAGTTTCATGCCATATGTCTATTTTTCATTAATTGAAAAGTTAATTAACAGATTTTAATTAATTGGCGGACTGATCGTTACGATTAGCCATCTATAATATGTCCCCCTAGCATCTAACTCACCTCCACAAGCGGCACAAGTGTAACTTTCATGGCGTTTTTTAAACAAATCTGTTAAAACCTGTAATTTGATGTCAATCAAGCCTGATCTCGTAGAGGTAGCAGCTACGAGGTTGAGTGGTCGAAGCCATCATTGAAATTAAAAATAAAGCAATTCTTAGTGGCGAAAAATACGTCAAGTCTATTTTTTGTTTTAAATAAGCGACACAAGACGACTTTTAATGATCTCGTGTCAACACAAACGCCGCTGGCCAAGATTGTTTATGCTCGAAGCTATAAAACGACCGACGCCAGATATCTGAAATTGCGTTAAAACCTCTGAAGTGTTCGTAGAAAAACAAAGCATGCTCACGAAGCAAGAAAAAAAAACGGACAGCGTTCGGTAATATATATTATCCCGATGAAAGCAAAGACCACACTCCTCGGTCATCTTCAGTTCCAAATTTTTAAACAACATCAGCTCAGACCTTGCACCATGATAAAGACGAAACGTTTGTCGGTCAAGGTGGCCTTAATCACTTTTACACTAGAGGTGGGATTTGCGAAAACGCAGAACTTCTTTATACGCTGGCGAAAGCCACAAATATGAGCGACGTTTTCTTTTTTGTTAGGCTTCTATCTCACAAACATCCGCAGTGCTGACAAAGGCACTGTTGCGAGCACGTGGATTTGAAAAACGCCTCTATACGCGTAAGGCCTGTTTCTACACTTGCGAATCGGCGGGCGAATCTGCAAGAATTCGGCCGCCGGGCGTGCCGCGTCCACTGTGCATTGTCGCAGCCGATTCCGCTTCGCGTGCAGCGGATTAGCTGTAAGCGTGAACCAGGCCTAAGTTCTCGTACCTACAAAGCATTCTGCTGAGCTTGGACCACACGCCTGTGCCTCGGTCTGCACTTTAGGCGTCTGTGAGGTGGAGTATTGGCGACTCCAGCGACATCGACGCCGCGTAGCGGCAACTCGAGTAGTTCAAGAGATGAGGTCGTTTCGACCCTGTAGTCTGCTATCGGTGCTTGGTTCTTGTAGGCAGCATAGAAACAAACATCAATTTCGGTAATTATTTTTATGCTTCCGCCGTGTCATTCCTACGCACTGCCTAGAAGGTTTTTAGCGTCGAAAAATCACTTTGCTTTCATATATAACACCAATTCTACGCTGCAGTGCAACAAATTTATGGTGGCCCGCTTGCTGAACGACGAAAACGACCTGCTTTCGTCCGCCATTTTGCCTGACCAGCGCGCTCCCTTTAGTTCGCTGGAGTCGCGAATAGACGCTCTGATGGCGAGCGAAGAGCATTCTCATAAAATGCGGAGCTGCAAAAAATATTTCTCGTCAACGTTTCCAATCAATGTCACTGAGGAATGCCAACTTGTAGTGATCCTTAAACTGAGCTACAGACTAGCACTCCGTAGAAGCTATGCCTCACCACGCACAAAGAGATATAAATAATAAACATGCCGGATTGTTCCCGCAATGTGAGTCCCAACATGCTCAGCGAGCTAGGAAGTAACGCGCGCGCTACAAGCTGGGTTCCGGCCGAATCCGCCGATTTCGGTTGATCGGCTTTTTTCTCGAGGTATGGGGGCAGATCTCGAGGCGGCTCTGCTCCGAAACGACGAGCGGAAGTCTTACGGGTTTATCCCGATCGGCTATTAGCAGGCGCGCGCGCTCCAGAGAGGGCAAACCTGGAGCGCGCAAGAAGGACAACTGGAACTCGCCATTATGCTCTCAGTGACAATAAAACGCGCATTTCAGGAAGTGGGCACGCCAGTGTGCGCATTGGGCACGCGAAGCATATCTTTGTTGTACGAAAATTCCTTTCTGCAAGTGCTCAGGTTGAGGACTTTTCTTGGTTGGTGGTGAGCACCGCACACGTTTTTTGGCCGTTTTCGACAAAGCTTCCTCAACATTGTGTCATCTTTGTTGCAATGCATCGATGCCCGCACCCGCTTGCTCGAAGCCGGTTAACTTTACCTGCGGCAAAAAGCTGGCCGCCCTTCCTGCTAGGTATACACGAGCTCAACTCTGTTACGACACGGCGCGGTGGTGGCGCGTCGAGTGCACTTCCGGTCTGGGGCTGTGGGCGGAAGTCACCATACGAGACGTGCATTCCTGCGTTGTTTTGAAAGGAACCATGACAAAAACCTGCATTCTCGTCAAAACGTCGCGACTGGGGTTGTACCAAAAGAGTCGATAAAGGTTTGAAGGTCAGTTTTCATGTGATCGGTTCGTCCGAGAACGTGGATATGTGCCGTGAAAAGAGAAAACCAGACGCCGTCGGACCACGATTGCTTGGGCGGGAAGCACTTTGGGTTGAATTCACGGATACTTGTGGTCATCAGATTTCTTTGTTTTGTTCCAACATGAACGCCGGAAACCGTCAAGTTGTACGGACCACCTGCGGACAACGTTCAGTGCGTCTTCAAGTTCAAACGGCCGCCTGATCGTTCGAACTGTCTTCTGCTCTTTCAAACGTTTCTGCTTGTCGTCTGCTATTTCAGACGACACCGGCTCGTAGACCAAACGTTGGCCCGGTAATTGCGATAAGAAGTAAGTGCAGGCCTCAAAAGACTTAACGTTTGAAGGTTGGTTGGGGTGAGCAGGCTCGGTGTAAACAGTTGATACAAGGAAATGTTGATGATTGTTACGAGTGGCCATCACAGACTTGTTATGCCTGGTTCACTCGGTCCGATTCTGCTTGCGATTTTCAGTATCGACGTCGACCATCTCAGCTACGGTTCACGCTTTTGCAGCCTGAGCGACGTCGCGACTGAAAATGGGTAGCGGAATCTCATCGTGCGAATCAGGCTTTAGCGTCCATTCTGCGACGTCCACGCGGAATGATTTGCCGCATGTCACATTATTCAGTCAATGTTTTGCGGTGTAACGAGCCTCGGTAATTTCGCTGAGGCCGCTCAAGTAGTCAGACATTGCCAGGAAGACGTAGAATTAACAACTCCAACGCGAAAAAGAGCACGGGGACTCATACCGACGCCGACAACATCGCAATTCAATGGTTTGTTTATGGGCGACGGCAAGCTTATTTTTGCTCACACCCCCATTGCGCATGAGCGGCGCCGGTGGCGTCCGCTAGGGGCGCTCCGGAACATGAATTGGTCTATAACGGTTTGACCGTTTGTGAATACTATGTAGTTAGCTCGTGTCATATTGGCTGGAGCGAACATAAGTGGTTTCGTGGAGAAACGCTGTGAAAAAGGGGGGGGGGAGGGGACCTGTGTACGCGCACTGCCGGTTGTGTTTGCGACGCAGTACGGCATACATAAAAAACACTTTATGATGCACGTGGTATAAATGATGCGTAATGTAAAACCAAATCGATCCGCGTTTAGCAAATTATTCCTTCTCCTTCTGTCCGAAGTCAAGTCAAGCCTCGTTGAAATTTATTTCTTAGTGGTGGGAATGAGGACGACAAAGTTCAGAGATAGAACCGACGAGGAAGAAGCGAGCATTGAAAGGCAGGCGGCACACCGGCAGCATCGTTGGCTAACATGTTAGAACCGCATAAGACCACCTTCATAGAATGACAACCACGCATATCGGCTCCTGTGGAAAATTCGTACGCGGCCTGCTTCTGCGTTCCAAGACCAATCCACTACGATTCCAAATACGTTGCGGTGTCGACAATGGCCGCGTCCCTTTATGCTTAGGAATGGCCAGAATCGAAAGATGATGTAACAAAAGGGCCGAAATCATTGCTCATACATCGCGATTAAAGTGAGGTAAGGCAAAACAAAAGACGCCCGTACCATTCAATGGTGCCAAATGTGCCCGACAATACAACGACTACGACATATTAATTCCAAAACGACATATTAGTTCCAAGAGGGCATGCACCGCCTTGTTGCCTCCGCCGTCCTTACCCCTACCGGTCACATGACCTAAAATTTCCTCTCCTATGGACATCCCGTGAACTTTCATGCCGCGGTTACGGTTAACCAGCTTCGAGCAAACGGGCCCAGGAAGATAATGGTTTGCGCCATTACAGTCAATGACAGGTCAAAAAAAAAAGGCAGGGCACGGCTGCTTCTCTTCACGCTTTTTTTCTTTGTCACTCACTTTCGGCAGTCTTATAGGTCCATGCCAAAATCTAATTTGCAGCGTAGCTGTCTTGAAATGCCCTGAACTTGCCCTGCCCTTTCTGTCTGTCTGTCTGTGACCGCTGAACCTTTATAAAATAAAATGTCCTAGTACCGCCATCGCTCTAGAAACGGACAGCGAATATCGCATTATTCTATTCAAGGGGTGAATCTTTGTCGTGCTCAATTATTGTGTTGCTTGCCTTGTTTACTTACGGATTTTGGATGTTTGCCTTGTCGTTGTTTGGGGCCTCGAAGATTCTTCATAATATGGGGAAATAGAAAAGGACAAAATGAATATTCCGATCAGAGTGCAGAATGAACGCTGCCATCTTACGAAACAAACTTACGCTGATCAGTTTTAGCTTTCCATGGCTATCTCAAAGCTCTTTTAGCATGGCACGCGAAATAGGTGTGGAGCGCATTTTAACGGGCAAAAAAGTTTACTTCGAACGCGGTCGATGCAATATCGGAGTTCTGGATACATCTCCTTAAAAAGATACGAAAGTAAAAAGTACTATTACGAAGGTAAAACTACTAAAAACTATGGTAACAATATTTTTTTTCTTGTGGGAGAAACTGATGTGAGTGTGATGGTTTAAGACATGGCATAACACCTACCTGTCGGTACCATGTCCAGAAAATCTAGAAAAAAAGGAAAAAATGAATACACCATGAAACACAAAGATGCTATAAGAATATAAAGTGTAAAGTAAAAGGCTGCAAAAGTCTCCTTGGAAGCACACAACAACCACGTTTCGAGAACGAAAACGCACACGCGCACGTGCACGCTTGCACGCGTAAGCGCGCGCACACACGCACATACACACGCACACGCACGCACAAACACGTACAGGTACACACGAGTGCACTCTCCTTGAAGGCGGATTTTAGATCGTGAAGTTGTGTGTGTCAAGCCCCTTCAGCGGAGTTTGAATTCGTATTACCTTCATGCCTCGTTGCCCAGGAGTTCCATTACTCCATCCCAGAGATATACCCTCCATAAATTACACTCCGGAGATTCAAGTCTGGCGTATGGATCGTTCCGAAAGAAATTCATTCCCTTCGCAAATCCTGTGGACCAGGAACGGGCCACGTGACATCGACCCGCAGGAGCGCAAAACCTTCGCATTGGAGTCACGTGTCGGATTAGAGGCACAGGATTGGTGTCCTTTAAGTTTATTTTGTATTGACTTTTTTTTTTTTTACTCCGGAGTCGGGTTTTTGTAGAGCCTCTGGTAACCCCTGAAAAAAGTGCTTCGACCCGATGGAATTTGGAAAGGCAATTGAGTCTTAACATGAATGAATTTCCACAGTGAGGATGTGTTTTCTTTTTCGTGCAATTTTTTTATATCCATAATATGTTTTACTTGGATATCCTCCGATATTTTTTTACTATATGTTTTCTTTTATCCTTTTGCGTGAATTCTTTGTAAATGCTGTAATGGTTTCTCGGGAAAATGCCGGATTTTCAGAACGTCAATAGCAAGGGTGTTGTAACAGTGAAGCGTCAGGGTTGAAAATTTTCATCGTCGAACGAGGATGTAGAGATTTGCTTTTAGATTTAAACACACTGAAAAAAACATTTATATAAAAAGTCAAAGTCAGCACGACGACTACAAGGTTAGGGCCCTAATACATATCTATGTCTGTTCGATTTTGTTGTGCGTTTAAAAAAAAATTTGGAGCAATATGAAAAAGAAAAGTTCGGCTCGAAAACAAGAAATTGGGGAATCTCGTCTACCTCCTCTTTTAAACCCCATAATAGTTATAATGCTCTTTAATTGGGCTGTGTAACATTTAAATACATATTATAAGCATCAACCCACTAAACTCAGACATCCCACCTCATCCTCCATCCTTGTAACCTTTCAAAAAAAAAGTAAAAAAAGGACGATTTTGAGCACACTATTGCAAAGCAAAGACGTTTCGTAACCTGATTAATCTATACCTCTCTCGAAGGCTCTTTAATCGATTAAGGTGATAACGTGTCCGGCGCGCGGTTTCAGGATTAGTTAAGTGATTTGAGAAAAAGTAACTCCGCCATAAACTCTGTTGTCATTAAACTGTCACCTTCCTCGTAGCCAGGAGTTGTTACCCGACTGACAGCTCCAGAAACATTGCAATGCGTACGCCTCTTGCTCCGCCATTTGTTTTCTTTTGCGTTCTGCTTGGCTCTAATGCTGCAGCCTGATTGGCGGCAGGGCGATAAGAAGGTGTCGACGGTCCGCCACTCTTTGCGATATTTAAACTGTCTGTTACCGTCGGTTATTGTTATGTACCAGACACCGATTAAGAAGTATTTTGTCGTAATTGCCTTGTGATGTCTACGCTACGTCTACCCGACATCGTTTATTTTTATATTTTAAGAACAAAAAGTAAACAATCGTCAAAACATTTCACTATTTTATTGCGACCTTTTTTTTATTTTGGTTGGGGGGGGGGGCAGGGTGCGAGAAGGGCCAGTGCAAAATGCTAAGAAATCTGACCAGCCGCTGGTCCCTTGCACTTCACATGGGTACATAAATGGAGATCAAATAATGTATTCAGCTGAAAGTTACTCAAACTGATTGATATCTCCCTCATCACGTAGAAATATAATAATAAGAAAACAAAGCAATACAAGGTACAAAAGAAACAAGAATATTTGAATATGTGAAGGTAAATAGGTAACGCTAAACCCCTAATAGCATCAAGAACAAAATTTTCATATGGTATTTTTATGTTTCTATGCAACGAATTTCGCAATTTATTGAAATTTGATATCGCTGCCTACCTGTAGTGCTCTGCAGTAATTTTTCTAATATCGTATATGACTACTGCATAGATTATATCGTGTGGGCTGTTAAGTGAATTATTTGCTAGTGTGAATACTGCTTTGCGTAATTAGTCGCGTAATTAGTTTCCTTCGTGCAACATGACGCAACCTATACGATTAATTTTGATTCGTATTCCAAAGCACGTTACCATCTCGCCTGTGGTTAGTAACGCATGGTAGCGTATTTTAAATGTAAGGACTTCCCAGTGTTACGAAGAAGGTTTGCACGAAGTATCCGCTAAGTTTGGCAGCGAAGACATCGCCCTTTATATTAAGCTGGATTTGTGGACTTGGTACCTGTCGAAGCTTTGGTAACCGTTGCGATATGGGATCACTGCCACAGCAGGACTTCCTCGGAGGAGGTGCTTTACTCCCATTGGCCGGAATAGGTAGTCATGTGCCCATAGAGAGAACCAATGGCGTTGTCGTCTGATGTCGCGTTTCGAGTCTCGGTGGCTAAATGATGGCACCAAGGTTTGCTGGCCTAAAGACGGATTGTACGTTTTTATCTATATATTTATTAATTTAATCCTTAATATTTATTGATTTAATCCCTTAGGGCATGAAGACATTAAAGATTGAAGTGGGCTAGTACGTCTGAACAGCGCACACAAAAATATTTATTGGTTTAACACTTAGAAAATTATATATTTAATGGGAACACTAAACGAAACCATGAATAGTATCTTGAAGTTCAGTGCTTTCGGTGATGCCAACGATAAGTGCTGGAAGGCGATTCCAATACAGCGATGTCATGGGTAGAAAAGACTGATAGAAACCTGATGAGTGATAGTGGGGTGGGAAAGACATACTTTACTTTTGATGATCCACATTGAATTAGGCGATTATTTTCTCGGGTATAAGAAAAATACCGCATGAACTGCTTTGTTTTGTTCTAGAGGACGATAAACAATCATTGTAGTTAGCTGTCTTGAGTAATCGCCATTTTGCGGTGTAGCAATTTTGTTTTCTAACTTGTATGCAAGCGAGTGAAAAAAATAAGAACCTGTAGACATTTCGTCAAGTGCAACGGAGGGGGGCAATATTCCTTCATGGGGTTTTGAACGAGCACACTTTGGAATGGTTCCGCGCCTATTCGGTTATTAATGCGAAAGCATTAACTGTCCCATGGAGCGAACCGGCGTTTTGAAGCCGCGCCAAACGGCACCTAAATTCCCCTGTCTTATGGAGCGAAGCCTGTAGTCTGTAGCAGCGAATTGATGGATAACCTCCCATTGGCTCGCGCGCGGCATAGTTCCAAGGAACGCCACCCTACACTCCATGGCGCTGCGGCCCCCCGGCGAGAAGCAGAAACGGCCGAGGCGCCGAGAGGATCAGAAGCGGCCGCAGCGCGAAGAACGACATTCAAGCTTTTTATAGCAATTCGCAGTTCTTACTTTACTACGGAGCGAAAAGGGAGGTGAGAGAGAGAGGTGAGCGCGAGCCCTTAGCCCCCTCCCCCCCCCCCACACACACACACACACACGCTTTGCGCGGCGCAACGCCACTGGTCGCGAGCGCTATGACATCAAACCAACAGCAGCATGACGTTACTGGCACTGTATACCAATGGCCTTGATATGGTGACACCGACACCAACACGAGCAATCACGGCGGTCCGTGCACTGTTTCCCACATAAAGCGATCGCTTCAAAATGCGAAACTTGAGTGAAAAGCGGACTCACGATTGCGGAAACCCATGAATGCGAGCATGAACGTGAAAAGGCCCGTGACGGCCATCCACATAATGAACAGCTGCCAGGTGTAGAAGCCGCCACACATGCGCAACATAAACCTGCGCCAGACACGGGCGGCGAGAAACAAACACATGAGCATCGGTGCATCCCCGAGCTCCATTGGAGACGCGTGAAACTTGCTTGTACTACGATGCCTGAAACGTGTCTCCGACTGGCGTGTTAATTAGCGTCCTCTTGTGTCCATGTATCGAAAGGGGTCCCGACGTGGCAAGAAATGACGTTTGGAAAGCCGGACTGTCATGCTGTCGGATGTCGCGGTCCTGGTAGAGTTGGTCGCAGAAATGCTGGCAGCACGGACTCCGAGATTTTTCGGCAAAACGAGCCTATAGCAAAGTGAACCATCAATAGCATGCACAGC
The DNA here is from genome assembly GCA_037355805.1 of Ixodes ricinus. Classification (NCBI taxonomy): domain Eukaryota; kingdom Metazoa; phylum Arthropoda; class Arachnida; order Ixodida; family Ixodidae; genus Ixodes; species Ixodes ricinus. Next base: position 84,793 of record JAZHYW010041367.1, on the reverse strand, counting down.
TTATCCAGAGCTCTGCAAGGTGGGGCGAGTTCGGGGCCCCACCGACATCACAAATGTCAAATTCGTGCACGTGGCAAAAACGGCACAACAGTACAAAAAAAAAACAAAAGCCTCGTAAAAGCGAGGGCACTAGCAGTGTGACATCTGAACTCGAGCTTGGGCGTCCCGGCTTATTCTATTCTACATATTTTCCGGTTATGAAGAGAGCAACCCTAGGATTTCAAACCACCGCTCACTCGTAAATGTGACATATGCTGTGATGAGAAGCAACGAGTATAATTCCCACAAACGAGCGCACTTTTTACTGTTTAACAGCAAGCATACTATTCACTGTTTGCCAGCATGCTCAAGCTACCCAATCAAACAAGCAGACCCGACGGAAAAAAAAGAAGAAAAATCAGCAGAACCCATCCTTTGGGAATGATTATCTACGTTAATGCGAATAGCATCAAACGGTGCGGAGTTATGCGCGTTCGTCAGGTGGCCGGCACACTCTAGATACGCCAGCCCACTCTTGAGGCGATTCTAAATTTGTTGACACTTTCACAGCCCTGCGCACGATCTCCGCAGCCCAGCACGTGCGTTTGTGTCACTTAGGAAGGCGAGCAAAGCACGCGCCATACGCACAAACACTCAAAATGGTACCGACCAGACTTTCTGGCGTCTCAGCTAGTCTCAACCAACGGTACTCTAAACGGTTGTTTATATCTTTACCATAGGACGCGCTTACAGCGCTGTCACAGCTACCGGTGCGCGCGCGTTCCATGCACGAGGGCTCATTCCGCTCTCGTGAGGCTGAGCTAGAGGTCTCCCGAGCGCGGGAGAGGGTGAGCTAGAGGGAGAGGGTGAGCGCGGGAGAGGGTGAGCTAGCCCTCGTGCATGGAACGCGCGCGCACCGGTAGCTGTGACAGCGATGTAAAGCGCGTCCTATGGTAAAGATATAAACAAATGTTTAGAGTGCGGCGAATGACTGCCTTCATAGCTCTGTGGTTAGCGCGTCTGCCTGCTGATCTAAGGGTCAACGGTTCGAATCCCGCCGGCGCCGGTGTTTTTTATTTATTTATCGACCCGCGGCGTAAGAGGTTAGATAGCCAGATAGATAGATATATAGATAGATAGATAGATAGATACATAGACGAAAAGTGCGTGAAGTATCCAAAGAATGCTATTCGCATTAAAAAAGCAACTCGCGGCAATCTTTATGGCACGGCGGCGCAAAGCGCGTGGCTAACAATTTTTTTTTCAGTTCCTTCTTGCGAATGGAACGGCCCGAAGAAAGCCCTGAGCGCCACAAATCTCGGAGGCCATGAAAAAGCAGGAGCGAACGTGAGTATTTCTGTCGTCACAGCGTCACAACTCCTGGAGCTTCCGTGGACTGGCAAGCTGAAGAACGACATGCAGTAAGTAGAACAGGCGTCTGCCATCCTCCATCGCTGCCGTGACGCCGCCAGGATCGCGGCGGGCGACAGCATGACACTTTAATGACGTCATCACGCAAAAATCGATGGGACCACTTTTTTGGAAGCGGTAATCACACCAGTCGGAGACGCGATCCGTGCACCGTACTTCCGCTTGGTAAAAGTCAGCGCCCAAAAGTGAAACGGAGTAGCATGCCCAACCTTACACTCTAAAATATGCAGTGCGTCTACCTTACCGCAAGACACTTCTGAAAGTCAATTGCTGCAGTGATGCTGCTCGGCGATGACGATGCTTAAACTTTTTATGCCTAAAAAGAACACTGAGCACTACTTTTCACGTGCTTACGTGTTACGTCAAGGTCAGTAGCCGCGGCTACTGAGCTTGACGTAGTCGTCATAATGTCACGAATGACAAGCGATGAGGCGGCGATTAGCTGGAAAAACTAAACGTTTAAAGAGTTTGAACTTGTTCCCAAAACAAAATAGAAGAAGTTTAGCGTCGCAGGCGTCGATGTCGGAGGAACAGCAGGACCGAGCCCATAGGGCGAGACTTCCTCCGGCTCGCCTTATGCACGCGCGTGGGCTTCTGGAATAATCGGCGTAGAATCTTCGGCGCACAGAACATTCGGTCCTCGAACAAGCAACAGGGCTCTCGAATTCACCAGAACGAGACATTTATAAAAATAACGAAAAGGGGCGTCGGCTCCCAGGCAACGAACGCCGGCCCTTTGTGTGGGAGCCGAGCACGAAAACAATTCGGCCACTTGCGCGCTTGCTCGGGGAACCGCGTGGCAATATCATTCGATTCAATGCGACCGTAGCGCATTAAATGACATAGAACGACTCTGTGTGGTTAGGTGAGGAAGAAGCACAGGGACTGGGCGAGTGTGATTGGTTCCCTCACAATTCTATGCGCCACTGTTGCATCGATGTGTACGCAGCCAGTGTCACAGCATAGGCTGTATTTGTTTTTAGGCCTGAACATATTTTCAACCTCCCCATTCGCCCAGCTCCCTCTTTAGATGACAGCGATTGGGTCGCAGAAGTGATGTGCGGTAAAGTAGAAACACTGAATTTCTTTTTAGGGTGTATAACGTTTTAGGATGTGCACTTCCAGTGTAAGTTGTTACCAAAACCAAACAAAGCGCTTCGACTTGGGGGACGCCGACACGGTGAGGCGCGTAAAAACGCCTCATGTGATCGGGGCTTTAGACTGAAAGAGTTTGGCTTACGGCGGGCTGAAGACCGTCACCCCTGAAGTCCGCGAATCCTTGGACTGTTTCCTCTGGTTGGGCGGGTGTGCCCATGGCTGCTGATGGGCGACTGCCATGTAGTGGACGGGCGGGGGCTGATGAGGAACGACGAAGCCCTCCTGAGGCTGGTTCCATCCTTGGTAACCAATCGGCTGCGTCGGGACCCAGGGCGCCTGCGACGAACTACGCATTGGGCATTAATCAGAGGCCGCCTGATCGGCCAGCTCTGAGAAACAGATTTGGTGCGTCACGTTACGGTAATAGAGGGATTTAGTATTGCGTATAGGAGCAAACGTGAGTGCTGTGCGCTTGCGTTGGCACTGCGTGACACAACGCTGCACATTACGCGTCGTCGCCATGCGCCAATCCAAGACCGCAGGTTGGACTCCGCGCACGCGCAGTGTGGAACACGCAACGCTAATGCAAACGCAGTGCTTGCATCCAGCCCGTATTCGCAATGATAAAACTCACTAACAGCCGTTATTGGTCAGGATTCGCAGTGCATCCAGCGTGTGTACGTTCGTGGCCCACTAAATGTAGCAGGGAATCGCAGTGTCACCATGAGACTGTGACGTCACGGGAAGCCATTTTTTAAAAAATTCCGACTAACATTAGGCGAAGGAAGTTTTCTGCTAAGTTTGGCCGGAAAATCCTGATGTCAGGCGACGACGTGAGGAGCGCTTTCTCTCTACTTTTAGTTGGCAAATTGGAACTTTGGCGGTACCGGGCCTTAGACGATTTTGTCTTTCGGGGGCTTCGTAACAACCATTCAATTAAATTAGTACTGCTGATTTATCTGCATATTTTCTTATTATTTTTATGAATATAGGACGTGCGAGACGTCATCCCACCGTGTTGGTGGTCCTTCTTACTTGTTCTTGCCGAGCAGAACAAATTCGGCTGGAGATGCAATACACGCTGGAGAAATTGCGGGCTTAGCAGTAAGACCACCGCTAATGCGTCTGATTTGACGCTAATTCGAAGCATGCATTATCGCCTTCATATGACGGTAAACAGGAGAGCGTCATTCGATTGATCAGTACTACTGCCAGCGCCGCTAGTGGCCCCTCCGGGAATCACTGAGATAGTGTGCAGCTGCGCAGAAAGAACAGATGGGCTACGAGAACGCATACTGCCCCTTTCGAAGTCACGTTCGGCTCGTTGCGGCGATCTGCTTCTGCAATTTACGAAATTCCGCGATCAGAGCGTTCCACGCTCTCTGTTTTGCTGCTGTCGAGCGGTGCGTTGTCTCTTTAAAAATCAATAGTAATTTCTTTCTTTTTTTTTCAGGAAAAGCGCAGGGCGGTACACACTACCGCAACAGCGGGTCAGTTTTTCCTGTGCAGGCCGTTACTCTTTCTCATAATGCGCGGAGGCGCCACTAGTCGGCGCTGGGAGTAACGATCGGTTGACGTACGCATGTTCGCTCTCGTATTGCAGACGACCGTACACTGCGCGGCAGAGTTAGCACGAACACGGCATCGTCACCCGTTCATATTTGACTTTGAATGTGTATTGGCGGGCGTCAATCTTTGCAGCTTACGTTAGCTCCCCAAGTGAGTACTTTTGATGTGCGCTAGTATAGTTTCGACGAAAGTTCTTTGTGTCTACGAAAAAAAGCAGAGAAAAACGGCGATGGTACGTTCGCGCTAAGGCCGGGGTCACACTGCTCACGCATCATACGAAGACAGTCTGTAAACACGAGTTACCGCAATATTCGTGGTTCGAATGCCGCGTGCCAAGTTTCTCCTTGAATTCATTGCTACGTGGCCTTCCAAGCACGGATCTCGCGGTGACTCGCGTTCAAATCTGCACGCAGATTGTCTTTTCTAACATAGAAGCAGTGTGACCCCGGCTTAACAACGTCGCGCTGTGTACTTGCTGCTGCATACCCAGGCTGGTTGGTTCGTGCAGCGTATCTCGGAGTCGCCCATCGCGTTGGCGTGTAGCTCGCGGAAGGAGGTGCAGTTGCCGCCTGGATGGGCCTCCGGACTTCGTGCTTCGCTGGCACGTCGTAGTCTTCCTGGTACATGTTGTTTCCTCTCGGGTAGCTCATGACTAACTGCGCTGTTTGATGTTCCGAACTGAACCCAGAAAACGATATGGCTCCTCTCGCTCGTGCCGCGTTCTGCGACTGTCGCGTGATCGTGTTTCTTCCTCCTCCCTTTCTCGGATTTGATCTGCATAACAATAGACCGCTTGCAAAGACGAAGCGACCCTATACTTCGTTTCAGGTGAAGTCCAGACGCAGCCGATGCTACAAGCGCGAGCATGTGGCCCTGAGCAGTGCTTGCTCTGCACGAGCGCGCGTGCTTGGTATTGACGCTGAAAGCCCGGAGCTCGCTCTCGCAGCTTCTGCTGCGCTCACGCTTAAAGTGAAACTGAGCATATGAGGTGTATTACCGCGCAAAGCATCCTGGGATTTCATTGGTAACAATGTCGGCTTTGATTTGCCAATCTCACTTCAGCTCGCCTCGTCAGGACAAAATGCAGTGCTTGCATTTTTGAATTTTGACTTTTTAAATATTTATAACGCTGTTCGTGTTGCCTACCGATAAAAATAAAATGCTACCGAAGGTTTTTATTTTCTTCTTCTTTTGGAGTGGAAAAAAAAAGAGAGGAGGGAGGCTCCCGAAGTGCAAGAGTTTATGCGCAGGCAAGCACAGAACTACGAAAAGAGATATAAGATGTTTACTGGAACGATTATTTTGTTCCATTGTCTTCTGAATGTCCTAAGCTTTTTAAATGATCCTTACGAAGGGGAAAGTCGAGCTATAAAAAGTTGGTGGTACATGTTTGGCGAAACCAGCTGATATTTGTATGTTCCGCTGGTTTCGCCCCAAAAAATCCGTTAGCCGGGATGGTCATGCTGCCCTCTGGAATAGTATCCAGGCCGCCAGAAAGGTATGGGACGCGGTCGGCCGTACTACTATTCCTCGCTAAGTCTAGACAGGTCTTTACAGCAACTTGAGGTCCGAGGTTCAACGGGGCTGTCACGAAGATTAATGGGTGTGATGCAACCGAGCTTCTGTCTTTATTTTTATGCAGTGCTGAGATTCACTACTTCGCCAACGAGGAAATTGTAACCGAAACAATGCCACTCTTCTGCGTGGCAGAAGAGGTCCCACTATGCAATGTGCGTGGTGTTGCGTGCTGGGATTTTTGGAAGTATAGTTTATTTTATACAGTATCTTTGAAGTGAGTATTTTATCAGTTTTAGACTTGCCAGCTCCGTTTGATGAGGCTCCCCCGCAGCCATGGTACTACACAACGATTACTATCAACAAACCTGCTACCGTCCGCACGCGTCCGCCCGGCTCCGCGCCACCACGAGTGCAGCAGGTCACGGCCCCGTGCTCGGACGAGTCGGCTTTAGATGTCTACACCGACGGAACAACGTGCCGGTGTGACATCGCTACCTCAGTGCATTGCCCCTCTCAGCCTTCCATTGACACATCGGCGTCCTATGACACACAGCTGGAGCGATCCGCTCATGGCGGAGCGATACGCCGTTCGGGACGCCATCCAAGCAGTAACGTGGATGTCCTACGTCACTCGGGTGCGCGTTCACACGGATCGTGCCTCTGCAATCCGACATCTCAAGTCAACGCGATCTCTGCTACATATCTGCCAGGAGATTCATGCCGTACGTCGTACATCGGGTAAAGAAATCCGGATTCTCTGGACCCTTGGCCACCAGCATAGTACTCACCAGGACAAAGGCCACCAAGTCGCTCCAGCCCTGATTGATCTTTTTGCGCACCATGAACCATGTTGATAAAAACCGGGAATAAGTCACCGCCCGCGACTTTGACGATACCCTGCCTGATGTGACGTAACGACACGACAAGCCATGCATACTCGCGAAAGTTTGGCGTGAAGTTTCATAGTGATGTTCATAATTGATTTAACGAATATTGGGGCGTCTTTAAATAAAATAATAATCACATAGGACAATATTTGTTCCCGCTCTACGTGACCAGCGCAAAAACTTAGTAACTTCCGGATATCACAAGACTATCTGGTGATATCCGTTTCTGAACTTTTTATTTGCATCGCGTTCGCTCAAACTACTGTGTGGGACTCTAGCAGCAGATTAAAATATAATAAAGGAGAAATTTGATGCAGTTTCAACATCATGGGTGAATGAAGTTTAAACTTTTGAGCATATTGTTTATTGTTGATGACGTCCTTTGTTTGAGCCAATGAAGAACCGAAACAAGTGCGTGCAACAACCATGCGCGATCTTCGTATTTGTTTGAATTAGCATACATATGAAGACGTGAACGCCCCATCGATTTACGGGTGTTCAAAGCAAACATTTGAGTGAGGATCACGTGCTTGAAAGGATCAGATAGGTATCGTGTACCTATTCAGCCAGTCCTACCTCTAACATTCTATTCTATATCGTCACTATCCAACACTCTAAAAAGTGGCTATCAACCATTGTTGATTCGTGAACCCCTTGTGGATCGGCAAAGATTTCGGAAGACCCCGTTCGTGGTTCTCATTGACATACACACACGAAAAAAAAACTGACCCGAAAATTGAAATGTTTCGTCTCAATCTAAAAAAAACAATACATCTTTTATTGCCGGGCTTGACTGATAAGACAAAAAGCTTGACGGACCCCTAGAATCCCTTCGTGGACACCAAATGGTCCTCGGACCCCCTTTGAGAACCACTGCTCTAGACCAACGCCGTCACTGAACGCTCTTGTTTTACACTGATAGGCACGCCCTTCCAAGCAGCATTTGGTTTTCTTCGTTCCTTCGCAGTGCCCCTTTAAAGTGAAACGAAGTATAGTTTGAGCTGCACGTGACCATGAAGAAGAGGGTGAGCGCGCATCAAACTGGCCAATAGACCTGTATGTAAATAGAGGGTGCTGCACGTAAGGACCGAACACTTTTGGCACACCCTACAGGAATTCCAATTTCAAATGTTCATACCTGAAATTGGGCACCCGAACGTAGCTTCGCAATATGTTTATAGTGTACTTGTTTTTCAGAGCTCGACTCGTAAATAGCGAAATGTTAAAAATACAAAAAAAATCGAAAACAAAATCTGCACACTGGTTTATGAGTTCGCTCCCGGATGACTTGCTGAACCCAAAAACGCTAATATTCAAAAGTAGAGGCTGGCGAATCACCAATATAAAAGCGACAAATAATACTTTTAACGAAATATATGAACAATGACCACCTGAAAGCAAGATCACAAACCAGAGTACACACGACGAACATCCGGTATAGAGCATAGGAAGTTCGCTGAACGCCGGTTTTTGTTCTATTTTTAATATTTTACCACCTCTACGATGAGCTTTAAAAAATATACATTAAACGTTCTCGCAAAACTACGTTTGTGTGCCTAGTTATAGTTAAGTGCGTTTAGAATACGAATTTCGCAAGGTGTTTCAAATGTGTTTGTCATTACGGCCGCACCCTGTATCTATATTTGAAGCGGAATCTCTTTGTATGGAAACTCTCGCAAGACACGACAATAGGGGGTATTCACCTGGCGGCCATAGCTGTGTGCGCGGCTGCTGAGCGCAGCGTGCTGGGCGAGGCTTCCACAGTTCTTTTAGCACGACTGCGTTGCACACCACCAAGATTGGCGGTCTTAGCAGCCTATTAATGTAAGCTTGTTTTGAGCATGCGCTCTAAACAGCACCTAAATATGGCGTCCGAGTGAATACTTTCCCCTATACGCGAAAAACCACTTGCAAAATCAAATCGATCCTGGTGGCGGTAGTGCCGCGCAAGGCATTTTGGGCACCGTTTGGCCGCCGTTTCGGTTTCCAATTTGCCAACCTCAATTCACGACAACCTGTCACCACGCAAATGCAGTGCACGCATTTTCGAATAAGGAGTATCCACCGGCAGCGAGCTTTCCAACGTCACGCCATCAGGTAGTGGTCTAGCGCCTATAACGTGACTCGTTCTGAGCGTGCGCTCTAAACATCACCAGATATGGCGTCCGGTGTTCCTGTACGCAGCCTGTTTACGAGCGATGAGTGTGCGGCTTCTGAACGAGTGCGCTACTAACACGATGCGCGTGCTTGGCAGGAACGCTGGCCGGACTCGCGCTTGTAGCATCGCCTGCGTCTGGACCCAAGCTGAAACGAAGTATAGTACCAATCTATGCTGTTGCCCATCAATACCGATAAAACAATAGACCATTTGCTGTCTTGCCCAAGCATCAAAGGAGAATGCGGGGATTGGTGTCCCGCGCGCCACACGCGCACGCCTTTTCTGTATAAATGATTCCGAGTAAATAGCCAAAAAGCGATTGACGAACGCGCGTGCAAGATGCCATTTGTTTTAGGTTTTTGCTTTTGACGTTTTTTTTGACGTACTAGAGTTTGTGGACAGGCAAACAAAAGAAGAAGATGAAATGTACTGGGCCGATCATCCTTTTCACATCGTCTTAATGTCCTAGGCTTCTTAAATGATCCTTGGACCCGAAACTTGAACACTGTACCCGAAAGGGTCATACTGCACTCTCGAGTACTAGCCACGCCGCCAGAAAGGCATGGGACACGGCAGACCGCACTCCTACTCCTCGTTAAAGACCGACGACCAGACTTGAGATTCTGCAAGGCAGAATATCCTCCTCACTTTGGGAGCGAAGGAAACAGGCAACGGTGGATAGTGTGGAAGGGGCGAGAGGAGGATGCGAGGGAAAAGTGGAAAGAACGAACTGGTTGTCGGTCTTTAAGTCTAGGCTAGGTCCTTACGGCCACTGGAGTCGGATTTTCCACGGGGGCTATCACGAAGATAAATGTGCAAATGCAAGCGAGCGCTGACTTCATTTTCATGCACTGCTGAGAGGCACGTACTTTGTCGTGCCGTATGGTTTGAGCGGCATATATGAACAATTACCACGGGGGAGCAAGATCACAAACCAGTGTGCAGACGACGAACATAAGGTATCACACAAGCGTAGTTTCGCAAGAATCGAAATCGAAATCATACAACTCACTCCATAGCCAATGAGGTCCGACAACCTAACGCGCGCAGTGTTGCATGCAGGGATTTTCGGAGTAGTCTATTTCGGGCGGAAAGAAAACGTATTTAGAGCCGCGAATTGTGTTCTGTAGTTGAGCTCTCATAGGTCATGTCCAAATCAAAATCTCGGCGAGCATGAATACCTTATCAGTGTCTCTTTGAGCATATAAAGCTGTTATTTGACATAGGTATGAGGCACGTGCTCCGTAGGCACACGAAGAACACCTCAACATTTGAACGCACGTAATCACACATGTAAACTAACGCTATTTAAGGCATTTTATGACGGCCCGCACAGGTCAATTTAATCTGACGTATCGCGCATCCGATTTACTACAGATGCAAGCAGCGCGTGTTGGATATTTTTGCAAGAATGAAGACAAATCAATGAACCAATTACTGGCAATAAAATGGGCAGAGAATATGGCTTGGGCCAATGTTGCTGACTTCATGCTCCGTCAGACGACGCAGCGCATCCCGGTAAATTCTGCCGACAGATGGCGTACGCCAAGTCGAGGTAGCTCCAGCCGATTTGGGTTGCATAGCGCAGGCGTTCCCGCAAAAGAACGCGAATCGGCCTGCGCTCCCTCGATGCCGCGTATTTCATCTGTTTAGTGCTGCACTTCTCGCTACGCGTGCATCGTCTGCGAAGTTGGCAGTAGTCACTGCCGAGTAACTGTTTTTTAACAGAATAGCTTCAATTTAGGGTGTGTTTTCAATTGTTTCGCTGTAAACGTTTTTACCTGGCATTCCTGTAGCAAATTGCAGCGGCGATACGTTGAGAAACAAATTTGTGCAGGCCGTATAAACTGTTTCAAAAGCGTTAGTTTACGTGCGGTAGTTTGGCAGTAATCTACCAGCATCCGCCACCACTGCGGAACAACGATAACATTATATTAATACGTTTTATTCAAGCTCAAAGAAAAATTAAACACGCATAAACGAAAAATCAGCTCCGAGTAGAGCTTCAGAGCTTATGAGACAAATCTTATGAAGCCGTCTTTTACGCTTGCATATTACGGCGACAGGTATTCGAGATCTGACGCACAGTTTTCTGTTTATTAAATAACACGTATTAAATATTTTTGCAAAGAACTAATGTACAAATGATTACAATCTGGCAATAAAAAGGGCAGGGTATATGGCGTCGCATGTCGGTGATTTTAGCCCATCAAAAGCAGTTTATCCCGGTTCTCTGAAAGAAAACAAAACAAAATTAGGCATGTGGAGCTTTTGGAAAATGCAAGCACGGGCCATGTTCAGCCAACTGGTCGTGAGCGAGCTATCCCTAGCTGTATATTAACGGCCTGTATGTCTGAAAATCGAGTATCAGCCGATAGTCTTTTATATAGCATCGACTACTCCGGCTCAGGCAATCGATCAAAACGCGATAAAAACAAAGAGCCCTATAGCAAGCTGAAAAACACGACATCCCCACATGGAAAACCGTAGGGCGACGTTTCGACAGTAGTACGGATTCTCGCGAGAGTTAAAGCCGTATGCTGTGTCCCGTAAAGCCGCAGTGTGACTCTCACGTCATGCCGCTGTGGTGGCACTAGTGTTGTAGGCGTCATCGAAAAAAAGTAACGAAATACGTTACTCGTTACTCGCAAAATAATGGAACGCGTTACCGACCAACGTTACCTCAAAATAGAAGGAACGCGTCACCATTACCGTTACCGCTAAATGTCAACGTTTACTTTTTATTCGCAAATTGACGGTAACGGCGTTTTCTTGGCGACAGCGTTCTTCGACATTGGGACAAAGGACGTGGGCGTTAGAGTTTTGTTTTTTCTAAAGTGCAACGTTTTGGGTGGGGAAAAACAGGCAACATTTTGAAGGTATATGGAATGAGTGCAATATTGAATGACTTGGCGCTTGTTTCAGCTTAAGTACCAAAGGCAGCCGACGCTACGAGCTAACGGCACCTTTCGAGCAGCGTCAAAAGCTGCAAGTCACTGGGCATTTTTTGTAATTGTGATTGGTTCAGCCACGATAGAACACGTACAGAAACATGACGGACACCATGATGGTGCACTTTTTAGGCTGTTTGATTGGTCCCATCAGCTGGTGGCGTCGGATGCGTCTGGACTTTGAGGTAAAACGAAGTATAGAAACACGGAAAAAATTTAAGTGTGCTTTTTTTCAGTTCTTGGGAAGAAGATGTAATGAGTATGCCGTAACTACGATATTCGTCACTTGAAATACGTAACGTAAGTACGTTACCCGTTACCGTATTTCGGAAATGTTAAGAATACGTTACTACGTAAACAAAATACAAGAAATGTAACGCGTTACCGGTAGCGCCGCTACCTGTACTTCATTACCGCCAACACTGGGTGGCGCTGCTGTCGTTGCGGCGTGTGCGCAGGCGCTTTGCCTCGCGCGAATGATTTCCTCGCGCGAAAGATTTCCGCGCATGCGCAGTGCCCACACCTGGTGTGGGCAGACGATAACTTCTTTGTAAACAGCGTGCGGGTGTAAGCGGGTGGAAAGTGAGGGAGAGGAGGAGGCGAGAGCAAGCGGGGACGCATAGAGCGCCGAGCTCCGACTGGAAGGATTAAGACGCAAATCTAGCTTCCTTTGTTTCTACTCGGTGTTTGAACGCGTTCGAACAAGTCCGATGCTATACTAGAGACACTAGAGATACTAGCTTTGGGACTACTCACTAAATGTTATAACAAGAGCTCGCTGTTCTGACGTCGCCGCGCACTCTCGCCTTCTCCTTTCTTTCAGTTCGTACCCGTTTATGTGGTGTTCACCGGACGCCAGATTTCAGCGTGTTCTTCACAAAGGCATGCTCAGAACTTACTTCCATTTGTTGCCCACCGAAAAACAAAAACAAACAAAAACAATTATATTGATTAGGCAGAATGCACGTTGAATCTGAATTCCACTTAATCAACATCGTTGTTCATGGCAGAGGATAAGTACAAGCTAGCTTTAATGTTGCGTTGTGAACAAGGCGCTCAACTATGGCGTCCAGTGAATGTCGCTCATAGGCATGTCACACGATACCTTATAGGATCTTCGTGCCTAAGGCTATTAAACGATCAGCGACTCGGCACTGAGTTGACTACTGCACCGCGTGACAACAGACAATTTAGCGTTTCATAAGGAGCCTTTTTTATTCGGGATGTTACGCTCGTTCCTCGATGCCAATTGCTAATGTAAAATGTAGTACCTGTTTAAGCTATACAATACTGGCGAACGATAGGCGCGTTAACTGGCTGGCACTTAGTCCGCACAACGCACATACCAATCGGCGTCTTCTCGAGGTATATGTTCGGCTTACTTTTGTTTCGCTATCATTCAAGGCCGGATTGCAAATTGGGTACCTGGGATTACGCTCTAAAAGAGATACTCTGTGTTCACTTTTTCCTCGCAACACAAAACACCCAACCCCGGACAATGATATCGAGAGTCCAGCGAATGATGAAGCTCAGAATACGATTAGACCAAAAGATGTGATGTGCGCAGGGGCGACGCGCAGGCCGTCGCGCTTTCTTATTGTCCCAGCGCTGATCGGATTTCTTCTAGTCTATTCTTATTAGAGTCAATCTCAACCCTCTGACGTCACGCCACCGCGGTGGTGCTGCTGTCGTCACCACGCATGCGCAGATGTCTCGCCTCACCGGAATTTGGTTTCTGCGCACGAGCACCGCCCACACCCGATGTGGGCAGACGCTGGCTTCTTCATAAACAGTGACGTGTTGGTCGATAAGCTACTTTAATATCTGGTACCCTTCCGTTTTCCGCCGTGATTGGCTGTTTCTGTGTTCTGCAGAAAAGTGAACTCACAGACGTGTTTGTTCGATTGTACTCCGAATTATTCGAGAATAGCAGAACCGTCTACATACGTCCTTTAAGCCTAAGTCCAGACGCAGCCGATGCTACGAGGTAATTGGACAAATCAAGCAGCGTCATAACCGCAAGTCACTAAGCCTTTTCTGTCTATGATTGGTTCAGCGCTGATCGAAAACGCGCAGAAGCATGACAGACACCACGATGATGCGCTTTTGACGCTGTCCGATCGGTCCCACATCAGCTCGTAGCATGGGCTGCGTCTGGACTGAAGGTGAAACGAAGTGTAGTAAGCGACAAAACAGTTAAATATGCTTACTATGGTCACCGTACTCCTCCAAGCCTGTAAAAATACACACAGAAAGATGGCTGAAGTGAATCGAAATTGATATTACCCAACCAAAACCGTTTGAAAAAAAAAAAAAAAAGGATTCGAAAGCACCGGGATTGAAGGGGGGGAAAATGACTGCGCAATCTCGATTTCATGGCTTTCTCTTGGACTGCGTTGAGCATTGTTATCCGTTTGCTTCTCGATACGGGAAGTCCTGAGCTTAAATGGAACCACTTTCGCAGTCTGAACCCAAGCTGCGTTCGCTTACCTTCGGCGTACGAAGCGTTTGGAGTGCTGTTTTCTGTGGGGGACGAGAATGAAATGTTGGGCTGTAGGTACCGTTTTTGACCTACAGTCACCGATGGCTTAAGAAAAGCGTGGCGTGAATTATTACGTTCACATGTCTTACTCCGTGCCTAGTTCTTCGACGTTATCATCGCGGAATTTCGCGATGTCCTTAGCTGCTGAGCGATAACGAGATGGTTAGAACCATAGCCTCCTCTATTTCTATTTTATTTTATTACCTTAAAGGCCTCTTGAGGGAGGCCTTACATAAGGGGGGGTGTCATATTCAAGGTTCGAAAACTAAACAACAAAATGACTACAAAAAAAAAAGAAACGAAAAAAATCGAAGAAAAGCTCAGGAAACATCATTATATCAACATTATTCAAACATTTTAGAAATCAGCTGCGAAAAACATTTATGGTCACTTGTAGTTGCCAAGCTTGTGGGCAAGCTATTCCAATCTTATATGCATAATGGAAGAGGTGAGTATTTGGATGTGTTGGTTTTCGAAAAAATGGGTTCAACTTTACATGGGTGGTCGAGACGAGAGGAAATATGATGTGCCGGGGAAATAAAGGTTTGGGGAGACCACGGGTCATAGTACAATCTCTGCATGAAAGAGAGCCGGTCTATTGTTCTACGAGTGTCGAGAGTTTGTAGGGATATGGACTGTTTTAAAGAAGAGATGCTATTCCTAGTGTAGTTACGAGTGATAAAACGAGTAGCACGATTTTGGACAGCTTCCAGTTGGTTAATTAAATAGCTTTGATGAGGGGTCCATATTACTGATGCATACTTCAGCTTAGTTCTGACTAGTGTAATATATCCTAAATGTTTAACAAAGGAGTTTGCGAGAAAAAGATGCCTTCTTAAAAATCCTAATGTTTTGTTAGCTTTAGAACAAATGTAGTTGACGTTTAGAACAAATGTAGTTGATATGCTGACAAAGCCTGGCAGATCGCCACGAGAAGCGGCCGCCGAAATGGGAAAGGTGGAACGGCAGACAACGGCTGAGAGGAGAGCCACGTGACTGGCGCCCCGCTGCGGCGAGATGCCGAAACACGCTTCTCCCGAGCGAACAAGTGTGTTTCGGGTCCTCGCCGCTACAAAATCTGTGCGCTGACGTCCAAGTTCCCCGTGAAATGGCTCTTTGATGTTCTGTGCTGGCAGATCCTCGCGCTCCAAATCTGCGACCGGGCACTCTATGGCTCCGTCTTCGAACTGCCAGGCTTTGTGAGTATAGAGGAGGCTATGCTAGAACTCGCCGCACTCTGGGTTTCTTAAGCTGTAAGGGCCACGTTAACGTGCCAACTTGTGAGCGCTTCGGGCGAGCGCCAAACAATAAACTGCTTGGATGCGCGCCTCGATCCCCTAGACGCTTTAAGCGCGCCCCAAATTAGTGCCGTCATTGCTGCACGTTTCACTGTTTTACCGAGATGTGGGGCCATGTCAGCGGCCGTTCGCGGGACCCACACCAAAGCCTGCGTGAGAGATGAGGGTACTGTGGGGTCCAGAAAAGGCAACACCCTGTTCCGTAACCATAGTGGTGAAGTGCAGCAAATAGGGGATGAAAAGAAAGGAAGGCCGGTTACGCCGTTCCCGTGATCAGCGGTTTAAATTGGGGCCGCGAAATGAAGTTTTGGGCTGGGATAAAAGATTTTACATTGGAATCTTACTAATCGCATTTTGTTTAGTCGGCCAGAAGAAAGAGGGAAAGAAGTTAGACGCCTGCTTTTCGGTACAAAAATTTAAAAATATAACGGACTAGTTTGCATTTCCTTTCTAGCGAAAGCTCTCTGCGTTTTCACCGATACTGATACGTGGTACCCAAAGCAGTTGAATTAGCGTTGAAGTTTGGGCTGGTGGGCACGCAGACATAATAAAAACAAAAACCGCGCGAAGACGAGGACAAAGTAAGGAGGGCGTATAATTGACAGTGGAGTAATGAACACGTGATATGCATGATTTGTTTGTTTTTTATGGTTTATTTGGGTGACATTCATGCTATTCATAGTATAGTCGGTGACACGTTAAAGCTCCAGAGGAAACTCTGGCCACCTCTTTCAACTTTAGCAGAGTAAACGCCGGAGAGAAGGTCGCCTCTTTTCCAGTGCTCGCTCTGCTAAAATGGATAAGGGGTGGGAGGAGTTTCCCGAACTAGTAACCTGTTAGTGACTGTAGATGGCAACACGAATAAACTTCAGTTTAGAGTCAGCGTTGTTTTCTCTCGGTTGCCTTTTACTTTGTCCTTGTCTTCGCGCTATTTTTGTTTTTATTATACCCAAAGCACGTATGCCGGCTTCAGCTCGCGGATTGTACACGAGCACCGCGTCACCCGGACGTATCGCGCTGGTCGGAAATCAATCCGTCGAAGAATATTTGGATTGGCGTTCGTGACCAGTGAGTGCCGTGACTGCACTTATCATCACTTGGGAATGAGAAGTTCCATTGTACGCTTAGGAAGCACGGTGGAAGCTCGGAGTCGAATCGCATCCGATGAAATACTACGTCACGACCACGTGATTTCTTATTTCGTGCATGGGTTAGGAGGGAAGCTGAGGAGAAAGAAGTTCAACAATCATTTCATGGCACGACTCTCGACAAAACACGATCCAGACTTTTACTTATTTGTTTATTGGTATAGCTCAAAGCCCCCTTAAAAAAAACAAACAAACATTACGATGAGAGGGGAAAAAAAAACAAGAAAAATTCCGAGAAGAGAAAAGTACCCAAACAATAAGAAAATTGTAAAAAAAAATGAATGCTTTACCAAGTCAATTAAAACAAAAATAAAAATCAATCAATAATTATTCTCATTACTCAGAAGCACCACACTATAAGCAGCAATCGATCGAACGAAAAATCATAAACTTCCTGAATGACTAGAAATGAGAGCCCAAAAACGTTCGGGTTTAGATTCGGTGGCAATCAGATTAGGCAGGTCATTCTCCTGGACGAGAGTTTTGGGGAAAAGAAAGAATATAGTAATGAAGGCGGGCGGCAGGTGTAACGAGAAATTCTGCATGACTGGTTAGGACGAAGGGGAGAGAAAGATGGCTGGGTGAGGAGACCAGGACGAAGAGAAGGCGTGTAAAAGATACAGTGTAGGAGGCATTAGCAAGAAAGTATGCGTCTTAAGGCTTCCCCTGGCAGGTCGGCTCTTTGCTTTTATAAGGATATACTTAAATAACGGTAATAGAAAAAAAGCCCGATTCGGTAATGTTGTATTTATGATGAGGGTGTTATAAGCTCGCTTCGTATTTTATATTAAGACGAATTAATGAGATACATGCGGTTTTCTGATTTGAGATGGCTCGAAGAGAAAAGTATGTTCCGCCGAAATTTGAATATGAAGCTGCAATTTAGAACCCTCATCAAATTCATCTCATAAACCGTCGTGAGTCGGTTTACAACTGCGCGGCACGGTTTTTCTTCAACGATAACCGAACTACAAGTGTCTCCGCTTTTAAAACACAGACACAAAAAGATTTGAACAGCTACGTCGAAAGGTCTCACACTTGTCTCTATTCCATAAAAGTTATTATTATTGTAATATTATTCGTGGCTTCATAACTTACTACTACTTATTCATGACAGAGCATTATCACTACTAAACCCCTTGTCCCATGCAGCTGGGATCACTGGTCGCACAAAATATTTTAAGTTATATTTTTTCCCCGAATTTTATTAATTACTGGAATGACCTGCCCTATGTCATAGACCGCTTTACTAAAACAGGGCCACAGAGAGAAGGGGAAAGGGCTGCCGACGCTTTCTTTCTTGCTGGTGTGTTAGAAACAAGCGGAAGACCCGGATGAACGCCTTGAGCTCGTGTGTTGCTCCAAGTTAGCTTGTTTTCTTCGCAGTTTCCTTCATTTTTTTACTTCCAGATTTAATTAGAGCTAGCGCATTCAATGACGACAATCCTGTGGCGATCGGGACACCATAGTTCAGTAATAGGTTTCACGAACAACAACCCAAAGTGCAGAATATTATCGGAGGACACCTGTATCGCGCACGGGATCCGAAAAGGAAACTGCGGCTGCAATGTCTTCAAATTTCATCGCTTTCCAAATGACCAAGACCTCCGGCGGCAGTGGGTGACACACGTAAACCGGAAAGACTTTTCTCCAACGCTATCCTCTCGAGTGTGCTCGGAACATTTTGTGAATGGAGCGCGCACCGAACTTAACGCTGTACCGTCGATGAACATCGAATATATGACCGCAAGGTTCGTGAAAGTTTTCTCGCGAGAATCGCTGTTTCAGCTTGTAACTTTTTGTAACTTAATTTATCCTAAAGCTGATATTTATCAGTGGTGACATTAACTCGATTTTATCACCTAGAACACTTAGTTGAGGGCTCATTTCCGCCACCGGGTGTGGCTGAAAATTGTCGAAACGTTAGTTATATCGGTTTTCTTGAATCGCGATCTCCTGCGCGATATCAGAGAGCCGTGAACTTACGTTGACCGTCACAACGCGACTGGATTATTCTTATTTTGAAAATTAATACATAACGTAACTTAAAAGAAAAAGCTTTATATTTTGTTGAAACTTGCTCATGCATCGATTTCGAATCGCTGAATCATTGATCGACTCGCTCCGGCAATTGGCCCGTCTCGACTTTGCTGTTTTCAGTTCTCAACAAAAGACACACTCGCCGACACGGTATGTATACATATAAAACTTGTTTAAACATCTTCAAGCAATGCTCTTAATCCGCGCGTTTTTGTTAACATTAGAGTTCATTGTTGATGGCGACACAAAACGCCAAAAAATATTATCGGTGTACTGCAGCTGATACGACAAAAATCCTGAAGGGAAATTCAACCGCTGTTGACTGATACAATACTTTGAGTACTCGGCTCCGATTTCTGTTAGTGGCGCGTTCAGTGCCGCACTTTTCGGCACCGCCGCACTGGCGGATGCCATAATGCGGGGAGAGATACGTTCCCATTGAGTTCAAAAACGCCATCCGCGGTACACAAGAACACAAGACGCGCCCTAAAGCGCGAAACACATGTATACGACAAAACCGTCCGATCCGACGTGCGAACTGCCGGAATGACCTTCGGGGCGAAAGTTTTCGTAGCACCTGAGAGCGTCAAAAAACCTCGCCTCCGACCGTCATATTGCCTGATCGGACGTCGGATCAGACGGTTTCGTCGTACATGTGTTTCGCGCTTAAGTCGGATACACAGCACTTTGGAGCACCCACTTAGCGCACACAACGCGGGAGCGGCGCCCCGAAGAGCACTTTCGCCAATGTTTCTGTAACCACTCAGCGTGGCCGCTGAAACCTGGCGTTCGCTAGATGGCGCTGCAGGATTCGAAATCGCGCTACCCACGATAAAAAGGTCTATAGCAGTCGTATATGACCCTGTTTTCTTTGAAGTGCTATATTTTTTGTAGTAATGAATCACTTTAAGAGGCTTATATTCACAACAAAGTGCTTTTGAACTTGTCCTGTATTCTTGTTTCTGTAAAGCAACAGCACTGTTAACTGAAAACTACATATTTGTTTAGTTGATTAGATTTGCTATATCTCCTCCATTCTCTTAGGTCATGCCCATCAATAGGGTCTTCAGGTGTAGAATACATTAAATTCTAAGTGAATGAATCTCGCCGTCCACGAATGAAGTTTACTTGCCTTTGGGGGCCAGGAAGATAGTGGCTTTTGAAATTGCATCAAGTCTATGTGATCGTGAGCTAGTCGTGGATGATTTAATGTTTCCTCCTCGCCTCCGCAGATACCGTATCTTGATCGCGTTTATAATACGGAAGCGGGACGTGAATGTGTACTCTTTGCGGTTGTCGAAGACCTTTGGAGCGCGCACATTTAAGTTCGAACTTTAATCAAAACGCTTGGTTATGTATGCGAAGCCCACCTGCAGGTTGGAACGTCGAGGTCATCACTGTCCCTGCAGAAATGAAAAGACGATTATGCTGGAGGAGCGGCAATGTAGGTTCTACGAGGCACAGCTCGAAAGGCATAGGGAAAAATCGTAAGCGTCATTGGCGTCATAAAGAGGAATAGTTAGGACATCACACAATCAATTTACTGTACTAGCTCCGATCTGTTTCGGTGCTGTTCTCCTATGCCCTAGTCCCCCTAGAGCAACAAACAGAGACAGCCGACACCGAAAATGCCTGAAACACAAGCGTCATGCACGCGAGGGTTACTTTGGCTCGGCTTGCAATCACTCGTGGCTTACTTCGCAAGCACCGAGAGAGCGGAAGTCTGCCAAAGATTCCATCGCGTACTATCGGGTTCAAATGAAATGCGTACTGCGTACAGTGGAGCATGTGGCCGTCGGTACATGCTGCGCCTCCTGGAGGCCTCTTGAAACTGATAAATCATCGGGTTGGAGAGTAGGGCATTGAGAGCGTGTGCGTCCTACTCCGATGTGTTTGACCCTTGCCCAGCTCAACCCAAGCTTCGACGCTATCGCCGGTGGAGCGCTGGAAGCTCCGTCACAGCCACTTTCGTTGGCTCGGCATGGGCCATGCGAGGAAGGTCGCCGCTCGCCGCAGGAGCAAGCTGCTTGCGCGCGCGTTCGTGGAGCATTACCGCAGCGTCATGCTCCCTTCTAACCTTTGCAGTTATTTTTTGCTGCTTAATACGCGTTATCATTTTCTTGTGAACAGTATAGCAGAAAGTGTGCGACATTCGAGACAGAATAACAGAAGGGACCCAGGACGGCTGATTACTCCTAAGTGAAGTCATTTACCCGGCAAACGTTTATGTATCAGCCCCCAGCGCTCGCCCTCTGTCTCCTTTAGTTCTTGTGTCTCGATGTGGCGCTGGGATTCCCAAAAATGCAGGTCGGCAACTCCCCGCATTCACCAAACATATTAACGAAATGCAGAAACTTTACCATTGACATTTTGCACGCTGACCAGAATTTTGTTCAGCGCGCCCATTAGATGATTGCGTGTGAGAAGTGTGAAATAGAAGTTAAAGCAGTTCGATCGTGCACGGAAGACCTGTGAAGCTTGATTGGCGTCAGTTATCAGAACTACGCAGACGTCTTCGTGATGGACCAAGAGCGCATGATTCCTGCAAAATAGTGGAACATCGTGGACGCGAAACGACATGTTCATTGCCAAGGAGCATTTGTGAAAACGTAAATAATGAACAACAAGGGTACACGAATGCTGCAACTGGCAAAGGCTGAAGCCTCAGGCAGCGCCGCAACAGTAGCCAACTGGGCAGGCTCTGCTTCCATTGTTTTATTTCACTAAACTGGTTTTGGTGAGGAGCCAATTAACACTTTGTGAAGTCGACTTCAGCGTCTACAACGGCAGCCATCTGACGATGCAGGCCTTCCATATGAGGTGGGATACCAGTTCCGAAGTTCGCAGCCGCTCCCACTCAGCCTCAACCAACATGACAACACTTATTAAAAAGAAGAAAAAAAAAATGAAAGACGTTTACGATCCCCAGTAACACCGAATTAGAGCGCAGCTCTTCAGGAGGAGGAGGGAAGGCTACTGAGGGGAGGGTATACCCCTCTTCCCTCCTCCTCCTCCTCCCTGCTCTTCCTCCCTCCTCGTCCTTCTCCTCCCCTCCCCTCCTCCTCCACCTCCTCCTCCCCTCATCCCTCAAGCTGCTCCTCCTCCTCCCCCTCGTCCCCTCTCCTCCTCGTCCCGCGCGTTGCATCATGGGACATTTCCCATAATGCACCGCGCGGTTACGCCGACGGCGACGGCGACGGCGACGCCGCCTGAGCCGGAAACGGGCGCCCAAGAGCTGCGCTCTAAAAAATTGCGGAAGTTGGAAGAGAGAATGACGTTTTAGTAATGCTCCACGAACGCGCGCCAAGCAGACTGCTTCCGCTTCGAGCGGCGAGCTTCCTCGCATGGCTCACGCCGAAACAACGAGAGTGGCTGTGACTGGAAACTTCCAGCGTACCACACGGCGCAGCGTCGAAGCTGGGGTTGTGCTGGGCGAGGGTCAAACACATCGGAGTAGGACGCACACCCCCGCAGCGCCCTACTCTCCAACCCGCAGCTTTATCAGTTCCAGGAGGCCTCCTGAGGCGCAGCATGTACCGACGGCTCCGCGCTCCGCTATTCGCATGTCATTTGAACCCGAGAGTACATGCTGCACGTGTTTAAGGCTTGTCTGTGTCGGTTGTTTCTGTTTGCCGCTCTAGTAGGATTCTGGCATTATTAACTTTTAGCAAACCGTTACCGTGTTCCGCGTACAGCACTATCGGAGTCTTCGAAGCATGCTTTTAAGCGCGCGCCATGCGGTCACGGCATCGCCAGGGCGCGCGCCTAAAAGCATGCTTCAAAGGATCCAGGTAGTGCGGCACGCGGATACACGATGACGGTTTGCAGAAAGTCCCGATTGTGGTTTCCTTACGTAACGTCACTGCGAGGTTTGACTCGCTGTGTCGTCACCAGATCGGAATCCTAGCGACTAATCACCAGTTGGGAATAATGAGTTCGATGGTGTATGTAGGAAAGACAGCATAAGCATGGAGTCATCGTAGTATTACACGCTAAAGTGTAACTCCGGTCAAAAGTAGAACCAAAATAAATAACTGATATCGATTTACGGAGACTAAATACGAGCACTGCCAAAATAATACACTAATGGGAAACCGCGATCCATTCTAAAACCGATATTACAATTTCTATCACCAACTTTTCGCAGCGGGCATTCAGCTGGTTGGTAGTTTGTCAGGCGACCTTCTGCCCCGACGTCATCCTCGAACTGAAGAAGGTTACTCTTCGTACCGCCACTTCTTTCGCCGTGTTTTTCTGTTCGTTTCCAGCCGTCCCAGCGGATGACTTCTAGCTTGTTGTGCTATGTTTTAGCGGCTGCAGTTCTTAAGTGGTCCTCAGTAGATCGGCGCACGAAGATTATTGACTTCGTACTCGCTCAAGCGCGTCGTGGAGCCGAAGGTGGCATCTAAAGTAACTCGATCAAGGGCAAGTAGCACCAAGCTGCCCGAATGTCGACATTTTGGTTCATGGAATGATACATTTATCAATAACCTCTCCATTCTTTGAGAGCGGACCTAAATTCGCTGGTGAAGTGTAGATTTCCAGAGACGCTGTCTCGTATACCGAGACTCTGCTATCCACACACCGGCGAAACAAGCGTACATCTTGGTACTCCCCACCACTCATGGCATGCGTCGGTGCTTGGATGAATTGAAAAATACTTTTTCTTGCCTTGAAATACGCACGAATGAGCAATATTATTGTAAGAGATCTGGAGAGATAATCATGCTTGATATATTGATTGCATGCACATTGCCCATGGTGCTTATATTAGCGAGGAGCCCTTTCAGTACAATGAAGCTTCATAGCGGTCTTGGCGCGACTGGTTCAGAACGACCTTTTCGAAGCTTCGAAGATTTGAATAAACCAAGATGGCAATCGCCATGGCAAATGATACATATCAGCCAATCACCTTGCGAGGTTCGGTCGTTTGTATGTTGGTATTGGTTTGTCTCCGGCTAGCATCCAGAAAATTCAATGGCGCTACTTTCCCAGAATTCAGTGACTTTAGTGGAATTCACTGGCGGCCACAGTTTAGTCCGTTTATGCTCAGCGCGAGCTTACGATAAGCTTACACAACGCTTCTGCAACGTGTATTGCACACCACCAAGATCGTAGTTCTTCTCATGAGATAAGTGGGGGCTCGCTTTGAGCCTCCGCTGAGACAGCGTTCATCGTGCAAACTTGTTTTTCTGCCGGCAACCTTATGAATGTGTATTGAAGGGGTATGGAAACCAAATGACGTTGCCGGGGACTCCCTGCCTCTCGCTTCAAAATTGGCCAGCGAGCAGCGCAATGCGTATCGCGCTCGTGATTTCAAAATGCCTCTGGACAAGGGTACTGTATTTGCGAGCATCGCCGCTTGGTGGCGTCAACGCGTGACAATCTCGCCTAGTTGTAATATCTGGGGCCTGCACGCCCTGTGACCTATACTCGTTTCATACTTAGAGTGCAACGCTGTCAAAGCTTTTGGCGCAAGCATGGGGCTTGATCTCGTTGATCATTTGCACGCGTCTCGCGCAAACAAAGCCATTGATGAAGCCACGCGCTCGCGCCAGTAAATTTGACAGCGTTGCACGCTAGCTACGAAACGGAGTATGTACATAGCTTGCCCGTAACGTCATTCGCGGCCATGCCTGGTTTTATATGCCACGAGCGCTCGGTTCACCGTGTAAGCTTCACACCGCAGAAGTGGGGGTCTGGTATGGTTGGCCTGGCAGAGGTCCCCGCCTCCTCAGATCAGGCTCCTACCTATCGTCTGCTAAGAACGGCGATCTTGATGCTGTGAAATGCAGGCTGCGGAAACACTGTGGATTTCTTCGCCAAGCTTCGTGATTTCGTTCAGGCCCGAGTTGTCTATACATTTGCGCTGTTCTTCCGTGAGTGGCGCTGGGGCGGGAGGCATTCGACGCCACAACTACGTCGGCCTCCCAACTACCAGGTGGTATTTAGAAATCGTTTTATTCGTTTTTGAATTAGTTTTCTTGCGTTTACGAGTGGAAGACTGGTGTCTCTAAGGTGCTGACACAACGTAGTTTCTGGTTAAACAAAAAAATAACAGCTACAATTTCGTTTCCGTACTCCTTTGATATTTGTTACAGATGTTTGATATCTACGAAGCAAAGAAGTCAAACAGCCGTAGCGTCTTATCTGACTGATCGGATCTGCTGTTGCGATTAGGCCAGTCGTACGGTTTGCGGTACCGCGGTACGAATTTTCCGCCACACGATGGCAACGCAGTTGATTACAAGGGTTTGCCATCATGCTTGAGCTGGTAGTTTCGGTTTCGCCGCAGACACCCGAAACGAAACTTTGAAATAAGATATCTACAAAACTACACAATGCTTCGAAAGATAAATGGCACCGCGTATTTTGGACCACTTCCTTCACTAAATCAGATGTAACCCTAAACTCGAGAAAATGTATTGTTAACTTTTAAGAGACCAGCATTATTGTTGTGTCCGTCGATGAAAGCAGAATTAATCCTTTTTGAGACTTAGTAGTGAGAATTTGTCCAACCGTGGGAATTGCCCGCAGCGACGCTTCTGGTCGCGCACGTCGCAAATAATATTAATAATGCTTTATTTGATTTGAAAATAATATGCACGTTGGTATACTATACGTAAAACAAGCCACTTGTCTCTCCAGTGTCCAGATAATAATGTGAAGTGTCCACTAGCTTGTAAGCGTTCATGCTCATTGCTGTTTTGTTTCGCAAAACTCGCGCACTTTTTGTTTGTATGACCCGGTTAGGGATGTGATGGTGAACTCGGCATTTATTGGCGATTGTGTTTCAATGCAGAGGTTTTCTTAAAACACCCCACTAACTGCGCCACGGCCCAAGTGACAAAGGCCTTCGCGTTCGTTTCTGTTAGCGGAATTATGCCACTGGTTGGTCGGGCAGATTCTGTACACGCAAAACGTACAATTATTCGTTGTGAACCTTATAGCATAAAGATCTTTGCTTAACGTCTCTGCTCAACAAATAAACAACATTCAACTCCGCAAATTCACACGTGTACGGCCACAAATAGCTTTAACTGCAAGGAACGAAGTTCATAACTACAGAAAGTGTTAATGGGTACACTCGGAAAGATGGCCGAGCGTATATTTTTACGCCGACTACTCGGTTAGAGAGTAACTGAGATCTACTCCAAGATAAAACGACACCAAAGAAACAAAAACAAGGTTAATATAAAAAATAAAGTGTCGAGCTTGGCCCAGCTAGGGAGCGACGTGATTATTTAAAAAAAAAAAGTCGTTGGTGGTGTCTGATCGCAGATTCCATTTCACGGGGCTAACGTATTTGCGGATTCTCGGTTAACCGGACGTGCTCTGCGGTTCGCGATGATTGGATCTCCGAGTGTTCGGCCCTCTCCCTCGTCTCTCTCCCTTCAAGCACTCGATTCGATGCGCGTTTACGCGGAGGTCTCAATTCGGCTCGAAAATCTCGGACCCCTTCCCTTTGAACGGATCGGATGGGACTGGATTCGATGCGCTTGGCTAGCTAACCGAGGCGTTTTACGGGACGATTCAATACGCCAACTGGATTCGATGCACCACTGTCGCATTTCACAGAAACGAAGCCAGTGACCATCGTACTGACCTAGCCGTGAAAATCAAGAAGGATGCCATACCCTTCTGGGTGACGATGAAGTAGACCATGGGGCTGAGGAAGACAGCTCCGAGGACAACAGCTGTGATGCAATACGCCGTCTTCGGAAGGCGGTACGCCACGATGCTAAACGAACGAAAGTGAGTGTTTATATAGTCGCGGAGAGCTTACAAAACGCAAAGCATGGCGAATCCCACAAACAATCAGATTGCGGATTGGTCGATAAGAGCGCCGAGGAACGAATCACAAAGCAAACAATTTGAAGATTAACAGCCATGTCCTGCATTTTTTAAGCCCACTGTGACCATTTTATTAGGTTTGATTACACTCGCGTACACCAGAGATGGCGCTTAGCTAGCAGGCTGCATGCTACGCAGTGAATGATTATTTTAGACGGGACGGACTCAGTCCTCTCACATTCAAAAAACACAGACTTCGGTTAAGAAAAAACAATAACAAAAAACCTTTGTTATGTCAGCACAAAGAAAAAACAAGTCTAATTTCACTTCCGTTTGCTTAAAAAAATTAAAATAAATCAGGAATATTCATAGGTGAATTCTTAGACAATGCCTTAGCATGGCCCTTGGGAAATGCCACAAACGTTCCCCTTTGGGAATCGCTAACGCTGACCCCTTCATTTTTCTGTTTTGGCTTTCTCTTTTGGCTTTCTCTTTTGTTTCCTCTATTTTCTGCTGCCTCTTTTTGACCTTGTTACGAGGTCGGCGCTAGCATTTCCCAAATCGGGAACTCCGCGTGGCGTTTCCCAAGGGTCGTGCTAACGCATCCCCTAAAAATCCACCAGTAGATCTTCCTGTAATTCCTCCCCCCCGCCCTATTTTGTACACTGACTGTCAGAGTACGTCGACGCCCTTGTACACGGTCATCCATATCTCTCATGGAAAGAACCAGATCCATACTACTCGAGGAAGGATCTGTACCCATATCACTCGTGGAGGGAACCGCATCTATCGTTTTAACTACACTTCACAGTCCACGCACCGCTACTGCGAAAACCCAGAGCGAAGAATAGCCGGCGACGGTAGAGCGGCAAATGAGTCAACACTTCCTAGATAAGAAAGCTTAAGTGATGCATTTTCCTGCGTCACTAAAGAAGCCCACCGTAGGCCAGAAATTGAACCCGAGTGCTGCTTCAGCATTCGGCTGGAGCTCGTGCCCGATCCGTGAGAGCACGACTCCCTGCCGAACGCTGAGGCCGAAGTCTCGTGTAATCTTTGGCCTACGGCGGTATAGTGACGCAGGAAAATTCTGGCCTTTAGGCTTTCTTAACTAGAAGGTGTTCACAGAGCACGCCCGCATTCCACCCTGCCTTGGCGCGTCCTCCTCTCTGGCTCTGCGCCAGCTGTGTGCGTGACTCCGACGAAAACAAAAGGGCTCGTTTTGACGAAAACGCCGGCGGTGTCTGTCAGTTTGTCAGCGCCGGAGAGAAAGGGAGACGTTGACGCGTGCTGACGTCAGCGCTTCGGACCAATAGGAGCCTCGCACGCGTCACCCTCTCCCCTCCTCTCTCTCACCCCGACGTCGACACACTAAGGACACCGCCGGGGTGTCGACGTTTTCTGTCAACAAAAAAAAAGCGTTTTAATGGTAACGCATTTAAACGTTGATTTTTACGTAATCTGGGCCTTAACGTCCCTTCCACCTCGCACCGTAAACCGAGCGCCTTAATCACCGTGAAGTAAACTTGCAGACGCGATTTCATAGTTTTTCGTGACATAAAAGCTGCGAAAGTAGAAAATGTATCCTAACGTGTCGAGGTGCAATGGCCATCAAGGCTCAACTCCTTGGAGCGAATACGCGTTGAACAACTGACTAACTTCGCCTAACGGCAGGTTTGCTTTGCGTGCGGTGGCAACAGGCGCTGTTCTGACACCGCACGCAGAGAGAATGACCGCCAGAAGAAGTTTGTAGTTTGTCCGCAGCATATTCACTTCGCATAGTTCGTTCTCCTTTTTTTCTGACGCCAGGACAATAATGCGTTCCTACTAAGGTACGTAACTGCTCCTGTAGGGTGTAGGCTGCAAAATACTATATAAGACGACATTTGTACTTTCCATCGACACACTGCCTTTTTTTATTTTTTTAAACAAGACACTGGCCGATTGAACGCTGTTTTATTTAATCGCGGTGTCTGAGGACTGAGGGGTTTCGAAGTCTAAATATTGTACAGTCGTTATAGGCACTAGAGAGCCGAACCGATGCGAACACGTGAGACTTCTTGTGACCGTCTTTAGCATATTGCCACGAGCGTCGCTGCGCGAGCGCGTGCGTGGCCGACTGGTTACCGTGCTTGGCTGGCGCATGGAGGAGTTGGGGCCCTATGTTGCACGTTTTGGACTCCCACGGCGACTATGGAGAAGGAAGTGACGTCAACAACGCAGCAAACGCAGATTAGATGTTGATTTCGTTTTCTTCTGTCAACATCCAATCTGCGTTTGCTGTGTCGTTGACGTCACTTCCTTCTCCCTAGTCGCCGTGGGAGTCCAAAACGTGCAACATAGGACCCCAGGGTTTGATTTCAGGAGCGGAATGTTCTTTTATTTATTATTTCTACTTGGTGTTCTCGCAAATTCGAAAACTTTCTTGTCTGATAGAGATACGAATGTTCTACGTGTCGAACTTTTTAGGCCGAATGTTCCAGCAACCCACGCGGCTACAAAAGGGGCTCCGCGTGGCAAGCCGGGGTCAGTCTCGCCCCAGCGTTCAATCCTGCTGTTACGCCGACTTCGACGCCCGTGACACTTTGTTGTTATCCTCTGTTTCCTTTTTTCTGGAAGGGGGGGGGGCAAGTTCGCTTTATTAAACGTTTCAGTTTCCTCAAGTATTCTCTGTTTCGTCATATTGTCGTTCGTGACAATATGAGCCACGAAAACCAGCACATGCAGAGAACGTCTGGCATTGGTGCCGCAACCTTTCTCCTGGTTACCAGTGCTACTACACTGTTCTTTTTTGTGTCTGACTAGCAGGCGTAGTAAGTTTCCCTTTGTGTCTGTTGCGATTCGCTGCAGAAATATTGAGGGCGTCATCGGTATTGCCCCTCGCCATCGTTTTGATCCTGACGAAGCAGAAGTTCTCGCGGTACATACTACTCATAGAACTGCTCTCATTGTGATTGTTTGAGGGGCTGAGATAATTGTCATGTTCTAATGCTGAGCGGCATTGAATTGATAGTATTTATATTGACGTCGACTGAAGCTATCGTAAAAATGGAGCCTGGTCGAATTCTCCGAAAGTTTACCACTCCTATTCAACAAATCTTATTCGGATTTTAAAGATTGATTTAAGAATTGTTTTTTCTCGAGTTCCAGTGTCTGCTTCGTGGATGTTTGGCTGGTGCCAGGTTCATAGTGTTTTAAAGGAGTGGGCGGGAACTTTTGCGAAGCAGAGGATTCATCGTTGTGCATACCTGAAGCTTACAGACTTTTTGCCCGAGGAGGCGGAAGATGTCGCTGGCGTTGACGTCGAGCTGTAAGAGGAGTACCGTATGTGGGTGTCAAACGAGCCACCAAACTGCACCAATTCAATAATATTTAAAACAAAAACTAAACACCGCGGCACAAAACAAAAACATTCATACATTAAAAAAACACAAAAACAACGTGGAACGTTCGCAACAGTACAAAAACACCACTGATATCAAGTCATGGAGTTTCTTGACGTCATTGTGGCACCTGACTCTGCGTGACCTGAGCCACGTGACGTGACGCCAAGTTACCATGACACTATGAAATCACAGCGTCACGTGACATCATGGTGTTCACGTGATTACTTCACGATAAACCATCTAAAACGCCGATGTCGTCAGTGATGAGGGTACATGCCACGGACAAGACCCCGCTAAGAAATGTCCCTAGAAATGCTAAGCATTCGAAAAGAACCTGCTTGTACATAATCATAGAACAGCAATCACCAGGTAGGCAACGAATAGAGAAAACACCGCAAGGTGCTTCGATGTTTTGTCTTCCACTTGTCTTCCTGTCGATGTCAGGCACCACAAAGCTATATTGGTGTAGTGATCGTTTCTTGTCATTGTCTTCATGGAGCACTCAGTTGTTCGGACAGATACGATTCGTTCCCTGAAACCATACTACAATAATATCGTCTTGCACGCTGGCGACCTTACCTTCCGGAGAAGCGAAGGCTCGACTTCTTGCCGATAGGAGCGGTTCCCTCCACGATGATTTTCGGGTAGTGATGGTGCGTCACATGATCGTGCACCGGGTAGCAGACGGTACAAGAGGCTTGCACACTCTTGTTGGCCAGTTTGATGGAACCGCTGTTCGTGCCAGTGCTGCAACCAAGCAGACATGTGCGCAAACATCACGTTCATGCACGCATACATACATGCGTAAACACCTATAACACGAGAGGCAGTTAATTCCGGTGCATCTTAGGGGAGTTCGCACTTATTGCACACGGAGGTTTTTTCACCAACATCCAATTTTACCGCCAAGGTTGGTGTCCCTAGGTGAGCATTTTCTATCACAGCGTGTAGCCTACAGCGCGACAGTGCCGTACTCTGTTAATGGTTCTACCTAGCACCTTGGAAAGTATATAACTTCGTAATGACCTTAAATGCGCCGAAGTCTTAAAAAAATGAGGCAAAGTGAATGCTGTAAGAAAGTTATTTCGAACGCTCTACATCGTGTTTGCTAAACAAAACTTTAAAGGACCGCGCACGCTTCTTACTTAGCCATCTTTCTCAAAATAAATAAAATTAAATAAATTCATTTGTTGTCATATCTTGGCCTCAAGTCAGAGACTTCAAGCAGTCAACGAAGAATGCTACCTTTGTTTACCACCTCCTGAGTGTGGATAACTCGTATACCTATACCAGACGCTCTTGGTTTTCAGCAGGTTTGGCAGCACGCATGTAGATATTTATGAGAAAAAAGTTTCGATGAAACATAAATGTGTCTAAATCTAAATAAATATGGTCAGCTCTTCTTTTCACTTTGAATTCTAAACAAATTGAAAGGAAAAAGAAACAACAACAACAACAAAATATTAAAATTTACAATCAATAAACTTACTCGGCCGTAGCGTGGAGACACCTGCGACGAAAGCACTCCTTGTTGTGGCAATTCTTCGGAGTATCTGGGAATAGGCATTCATCACATCATAGCCTTGGTCAAGAAGTTAAAGAAGTCACGTATTCGACATCAGCGCTACGGCAAGGTACATTCGAGGAATGTTTATTGTCATTGATACAGGCTTGCAGTGCTGCCGCAAAATTTAACCATACCCTTTTTTGTTTGGCATTAAACTGAGTGGTGCCATCTGTGGGGTGGCCCCGGCACACTTCCAGTTCACGCATATTTCCGATTTTTTACCCGTTATCTTTTATCATAAGAGTGAATTATGTGTGAAAATGCTATAAGTTTCTATTCTCGGAAGATTATGGAAGTTTGATTTTGGAAATACTGCGAGACTCGCCGTCTAGTTCATAAACGGCAGTGGTTGGGGACTGTTTGCACACTGGCGCCACCCCTTTCCAACTCACGCGAAAAATAGCGATTAAGCATCGCCGCACGAATGAAAGAATATACATTTCACAAAACCTGCAGCACCCTCCATCAGTGCCGAAAGGTATTGTGGAAAACGACGACGTAGAACCGGCTGTAGCAGAAAACTGAAATGACGGAGGCAACTTATCCAAGTGGGCGAGGAGATCGCCTGGGCTACCCTTTCTCTTTTCCGGTTTCTTCAGTGTCACGCGGTATATTCTGCGTGAGCAAGGCCGAACATACAGGACGTTCCCACAATTCATTGCGCGCCTCCCACGCGTTCTTTCGGGCTTCCTGCAGATGGTCCATTTCCATAGTCCGGCAAGAGAGCGCTCAGGAAAGAAGAACAAGAAGGCTCTTGTATCTAAATCTTTAATCCGTCAATTCATACTCCAGACGTCACGCTAAGATGGTGGTACTGCGCAGGTGGTATTGACTGTTTTCACAACCGCTCATACACAGATGCTGAGCTCTTCGAAAAGGAGGTTCCTGCGCACGCGCGTTCCCTATAGCTTTATTGGGCAACCGTAACTCTTTATAAACTCTAAGTTGGTCTGGAGAACGCTTTGCAGGGTGCTGTTTCTATTTCAAATTGGAGCTCAGGAGCCATTGTTTTTGTCGGCCTAAAGTGCCCAACTTTGCAGATTTCCGAATGTGACTTATCATCGACTTACTCGTACGGGTCCGGCAACTTCATCGGCGCTCCAGCTCCTACGGCTGTGTCAGTTGGAGATGCAGGAGACAGTAAACAGCGACTAAAACAAATATAAAAGTGTTCCGTAGATTTTTTTATGCCATCGATAGGCGCTTTTTTATATACTGAAGAATTTTCACGGTATATGAGAGATGCCGTTGTCTACATACCTTGGGGTCGGAGTCTGTGTCCTCTTGTGAGAAATCCTGGTGACACTCCGCTTTGGTTTGTCGCTCAGAAAGCTAGCTTCCCTGTCGACAAAAATAACGCCAAACAAAAATATCTTCTTTTTTTTTCTTCATGGACACTGTTAATTCAGGTTCGATTTCTATTTCTGTGCGAAAGATTTTGGCCGCAGTTTCATATATGTGTTTTGGGTACTTAAGAAATAACTATGCTTAATGGCTCAAAGAGGTTTGTGTGGTAAAATTAACGATAATGTAAACGGAGGCGGCCGGTGAGATTCTTCGACAACAGTCCGCCGGATTTGATATTACAACGGCATACTTTTAAGTGCGGGTTCGGCGATGTCGACTCTCCCCCGAGATATCAACGTTTTCTAAAAATTTGAGGGGGAGCGCCTGTTTATAAAAGAGATATGTTGTCACGCGTTTCCCAAAAATTTAACTCGAAAAAAGGTTTTTCTGGTTGTACACTAATCCGCTCACTGGCATTACTGCCCCGCGATGGCGCTGCACTCGGCACTGCGCATGCGCACACAGGCTTCCTTCCAGGAGCATATGGTTTCTGCGCATGCGCGAAGGCCTGATGTGGCTAAACGTGGGCTTGTTTGTAAACAGCGTATTGCCGTATATCCCGTAGGCGTTCTAAATCCATTGCAAGGCGGGGAGGTACGCCGGTGAACTAGTCAGGTTAGGTTAGATTAGGTTAAATTAAATTATGTTTTCTTTCAATGATAAATCCGTAGCATTTATAGATCTCTCGTGACGTCCTAGTGTTAGCTGACGTCCCGGTAACACATGACGTTGAGTCATGTAAGCACTTGACTCCATGGCGTCACTGTCAACGTTACTACAGATTACCTGAGTTCTGAAACTCCCGCGGTTAGGTATTAGCCCCGAGAAGTTCGCGTGGCGCCCCCTTACGGCGAACCGGGGTGACGTCACGGCGAGGAGAGAATTTTTCCCGACTCGCCCCGCTCGCCCCGTGGAGGCTGTGACGACACTAGCTGTCGGCGCGCTCGTTTCTATTTAACTCTTTTTTGGCGTGTTTTTCGTAGGGAAGTGCAAATTTTTATATGTGGCTTTATTGAGGTAGGGCCTGTAGCTGCAGGTGAAACTTCAACCAACATTTTAAGCCTGGTTGACAGGGCAGGCAACGCATGAATCACAGCTGGTATATGAAAATAAAAAATATGGCCACAATTGCAGGAGCATCACTATAGATTTACATCTCACAAAATAAATGCTCCTGATGGTCTGAATAAATCGGCAGGTTATGCATACTATTTTTTTGTATCTCTGTTTTTAAACAAGATCGCCGAAGCAGAAAGCTGCATGCTGCTCGAGCAACATGCTAAATACAGTCTGGGCTATGGAGAGAGAATCACACGTAACACAACCCAAGTGCAGGAGCAAAGTAAAAAAAACAAGGAACATTTATTATATACATTGCTTGCATTTGACCTTTGCTGCATTCGGATAGTATTTCAATGGACTACACGGGTGGTATCTCTGGACTTGTTTATATCAACCCTCAAGTAATGTATAACAAACGTAGGCGAAGGTGCCTAGCAGCTCGTTATTAGTCCCTTAAGCCCTAAAATTGAGATTTTACTTAAATCGAATTGTCCTCAAGCTAAAATACCAGAAGTTTTTCTCACGCAGACTGTCACACTTCACAGGTTCCACATTTTCAGCTACTAGTGCTGCATCTACCACTGGACAGACCTTCGAATGCTTGCTTTTACGCCTGTTTTCCTCTGTTGCCAGAGAGTTCAGCTGTAGGAGTTTGGAGGCTGAGGAAGCTTTTGGGGACCTGCAGCAGTGTCTCTTTTAATTGGAAATAAATGACAATTCAAACTAAACGGTGTATTTTCCGAATACCCAAGGCTGGAATAAAGAATGTCAGGAAAAAGTATAACCATTCCAAATTACGGTACTATTGCTGTACATATCTTGGGCAGTTCAATACATATCATACATGCAACGGGGGTAATTCGGCCATTTTTGCTGCTGCCATACAAACTAATTTCCAGTAATTGTGCATCTTCTAAGAAATATGCTTGCATAGGTGTATAAACTATATAATTAATTCACGAAGAAGCTACATTTATGTAAAACAATTCTGTTCCACGAGCACTTCAAAATCATCCAACACATGGCCTTTAAAACATCTGCGAACCAGCGCATGCAGAGTGGCAGTGCAGAGTCGGGGTCGCGAGCTAATTTGCCGACCACCGAAAGGCCCATGATATAAATGCCACTTCAAATGCCTTGAAAGCGGGATGTAATATCGTCCTAAATCATGAACATGCAAGGAACAGAATTTCAGCGTCTGAAACACTTCTCCAGCCCCTCGCAAGATTGCCTTGCGGCGTCTGGACAGGACGGGGAGGTTCATCGGCGGAATCGCCTCCGCCGATAGCTTTCGGGATTTGTAACACAATTAGAAAGGTGAAAGTGATAAGCAGGCTTATAAAATGTACGGAAGCACGTCTATATCGGCCTAACTCAACGTCTTGTACACCGAGTAAACGAGGCCCAGCTCCTCGAAGAGCTTGCGGCACACAACGCCAAACCAGGAAACCGGTGCTGGGAAGCAGAGCCGATGCGAGATCGCGGAGCGGAGTCCTCCGCCTGACGTCACGGTACACCTCACCCAATCAGGGCGCGGTGACCGCAGCGACGCTTGTGTTCGCTCTGGGGCTAATAGCCCCCCTCACTCACTTCAGTCCGCCTCCTGTCGTTTGAAGTGCCATCTAGATTTTCGTTTCAAAACTCCGTGTTTCATAGTGTGCGGTGCGACGCCATCTGGACGCTGTGTATCGGAACATACTTTTTCCATAGAATACAGCGTCGAACGACGGGAGACGAGCCGTGGGGAGAGGAGGATGGTACCTCTTGTGAAAGCAGCGTCTATAGGCAGTTCCGTAACTAAGCTAATCTAGTAACGTTCGTCACTGTGGCTATGTTCCAAATCTTACCTCGAGAACCTGTCTCCCACATCAGCGGGTAATAACACGTGTCATCGCTATTAAATAATCCGGGATTCGATCTTGGAACGGCCGGGATTATCACCTGGATTGTACACGGATTGGATTCGTCTTGGGCTGCGCCAAGAAAAAATAACAGCGATGGTGAAAAATAGCAGACGGACGCTTTTGACCATGGAGGAAGCACTCGAAGACTGAGAGACGATAATAATAACCGCTGCAAAGTTTTTCTTTTAGTGACGACGCGGTGTTTTAGGAAGTGGCTCCACCTACTTACCTTCCTTTTGGGCTGAATATGAAATCAAAATTACTTACTCCTTTCAATTAAACATAAAATAAAATGGTATTTATTAATCAGCGCGATCGCTGTATGTCTGGTCTAGGTGCCCTAAACGCTTGCGTCTTACGCAAATTTAGGATCCGCTTCCCCACGGTGTAGCGGTACAGCGCAGGCGTCTTTCTGAACAGTGATATAGAGCTTATGTTCGCTTTGACGCGAATATGATTAAAAAATTACGAGGATAACTTCCAAATCGCTATAGGCATTTTCTTTCAGGGGAGGGGGTGGGGTTGTTGATTGGTCCTGGAAAAGAAATCTTCGAAGCCTTTACTGCATTATAAGCTTTATCCTCGCAATACCAACGCTCTTCGAAAAAAAAATAAAAGACTTTCACATTGTCTACTGTGTTCCAACATCTTCAGCCTTGAACGCAAGAATGCCGAGTTCACTCCAACTCCGAAGGCGAAGATGCGGAGAAACTCATGTTTACGCTCGCTCTCTAAGAAGGATAAAGAGGTGCACGATCTGGATGTGGTGCACAGTCCATTCATCCGTTGAAAACACGAAATCGCAATAACCACACATAAATAGATGCAAATCATTCTCTATCCATTTCGAACGTCAGTCAGGAAAGCCGACGAAGCAGACGAGCTTTGACGCCTGTGATCGCAGAAAGCAGACGACGAGCAGACGGCGAACAAATCACGTGACGTCTTTACTTGATTTCATCCCACGTTACCCACCGATCAAAGGAGTGCAACTTGAGTAATTATACTCCGGAGTAAACAATCCTCTTCTGAAACGCGAGTTCTGACGTCATTCACGAAACGCAAGTACGTTTTTTAAACGCGATGGCACGAAACCTATACTTCAGAGTCAGATCGAGTAAATTTTAGAACACATCGTGTGTAACGTTTCGTCATGAGGTCACGTGACGTGACGTCACAATGTCACGTCACAGTGTTGCTTGACGTCGTCCCGGCGTCCCGTGACCTTAGGGTAGTGACACCATAACATTGCTAAGCGAAATATGGTTTTGTGTGACGTTATGCTGTCGCGTTGATGACGGCACGTTAATGCCGTGGCGTCATCAGCGTGACATCGCCATGGAGGATACATGCAGAACAAGCCATGGGCACGAAAGCGCTGAAGGACCAATAACTCCTGAGCGGTTCCTCGTGTTTGCTTATGCAACGTATGAGTCATTGGAAAGAACACCCGTGCCTCGCATGTTGCGTGCAAGTCCTCCTATTGAACTGGTTGCCATGCTTCATATTACAAAGTACAGATGCCTCGGTGAATTTCAACGTAAGCCGACGGTAGCTTTCGTAACAAAGAACAACGTTTGGAAACGGTGCTCCGTGCTACTCTGTGCCTTCGGAGTGGGCCCTATGAATGCCATGCATTTAGAACAAAGAAATGCAGCGAAGGTATACTCAACGGTGATTCTTTGTCAGATGTTGCGTAGTCGAGGCCAGAGCAGCTAGGAGTCCTGGACTGGGTACGCTTGGCGCCGGCATTTCGCCGTCGCTGGCGTTCGGCTGGCATGATGTTCGGGTCCTTCACAACGGTGAGTCAAACAGGGGCCGTCGTTCTCTTTTTTCCCGCCTGGGTTGCGAACCTGGTGCCGCGTTACCACGCGCTGGTGGTGTAAGCTCGTGCGTTTCTGTTTTCAGACGACGATGTGTATGATACTCGTTCTTTGGTTCTGCATGAGCGTGTCTGTTCAATGTGGTTCATCTTTGATTGAAAGAGAACGTCGTTTGTGGTCTGCATGTCGTAAAACTAAATCCTCTTGATAACATTCCGGCTTCGCGCTTTTTTTACAACTACCGTCAACGACTAAAATAATCCCTGGATTTTCGTAATTCTTGTGCAGCTCGCTTGCACCTTTGCATTTAATTGCATTATAATCATAACGTCGACCATTTATTTAATTTCATTTAGTTAATCTCAGGGCCTGAAGGCATTACAAAAAAAATGGTTCAAAAAAAAAAACAAAAAACACCGTATACGAGTGTATAACAACAAACAAGACAAAAATAGAAACAATGGCTGAGGAACAAAGGAAATTAGTAACTACAATTTTAGAGAGAGAGAAAGAGAGGGCTTGCGAAAGATGAAATACTAACATGGGAGTCACAGCCAGAGGCCGGACGGTCTTAATTAGTTGGGAGAGGGGAGGTGGTGATAAGGGCTGATAGAATGAAAAATTGTGAAAAGGAGGAGGGGGTAGTGTTTCGCCAAAGCCGACATCGCGGGGCGGATGGTGCCACAACGTCGAGGATGTGAAGGAAGACGGCACGAACCGATGAAGAGGGAAGGAGACTCTTTGTAGTGTCCAGTGTTGAGCGACGCGGTGAAAGTCAGGTGCCGCAGACGGGATCCGAGTTGTCCAAGTGTTGTCACCGAGCACACCAGTGTCAAGTTCCATTTTATGCCGAGCCAAAGTGCAATGCGTCGGTGAAATCGCCAAGTTCCCGGTGGAAGGATTGGAGGGAACATGTAAGAGGTTCTGTTCCCTCAACTGGGACGGTCAAACCTATTACATCCGTAAGGGGCCTTCCGTAGAATGCTTCGGAGAGGTCATTCTTTGCTTGTTTGTTTGGCTGGTCTAACCACGCGAGCTTCACGTGGTATACCAAACACAAAGGTAAAAGTTAAATCTAGGGCATTTGCTGAAATGCCCGGCCCTTGGCATGCCTTGGGTTTACTCGTTTCCGAATCTATCATTCGGATACTTAGGTCTGGGCAGGGTTATGCCCGGCCCTTTATAGATCACGACAAATTCTGGTAAAAAATGAGATGCGGAGGAACCGCGATTTTATATCAGCAGCCTCATTTATTCTGACTATGGGCGAGGGAAGGCGATTCCAATCTAAGTTTTGAGGAAGGAAGGAGGCATTAAATAAGGAGGTGTTTTCATGGGGTGTCTACGTTTAACGGGTGATTTGGTCGTAATGATATGTAAGATCAGTTATAAATAATGTTTCACTGTAAATCATGTGAAAAATACTTAAACGCGATCATTTCCTACGAAAAGAGACGTTGGGCAAGG
The DNA here is from genome assembly GCA_037355805.1 of Ixodes ricinus. NCBI lineage: Eukaryota > Metazoa > Arthropoda > Arachnida > Ixodida > Ixodidae > Ixodes > Ixodes ricinus. The sequence goes on along the minus strand of JAZHYW010041367.1, from coordinate 45,827 downwards.
ATATAGGTGATTTCATAGAGGTGACGCTGAATGTGCAACGATATTTCGAAAGAATGAAACAAGCAGAACAATTTTGAATGGATTCAACGGCAGATGAAATGGTGATACCGTCGTCCCAGATAAAATTTGCATATTCTGGTTTAGAGCGAACTAATGTTTTGTATAAAATAAGCTTTAAAAAAATAAAAAAATTTTTTTTTCTTTTTTTTACGTATAGTCACTAATTTATTTGTTCACAAGTCGCCGAGGTGTTGCCGGAGCTTCTCTTTACGAAAGTCGCGATCGACGTTTGGCTCCCCGCTCGTATTTGTTCCTCCCGAGTAGGCCATGAGTGCCATCCACTGATCTGTAGCGCCGACTGGCGCCGAACGAAGTTGAGAAACGCTAGCGAGTTGCCACCGGTACGGAAGGCACCTTCACCAAGGTATACTGTCAACCGCCGAGGAAGGGTTGACAGATTTTTGTGACGGCGCCCAACTGCCCTGCTATCGGCCGCGCAAAGAGAATGGTGGATAGAAAACCACGTTTTCTTATCTTCACGTCGGCCATGTTTCACCTCAGTCAACTCAAAGGGAATCGCGGCGCTGTACATCGGTTGGCTCACGATTAGTGTGCCTAGATTCTAAATTGCCTCACTGCAAGGGAGCCTCTTTGGTGTGATCTTATTCTAATGATCGTTATATCTTGCCTTTTCATCTAGGATGTACACTTCTAGACGACCTTCTAAACATCGCACTCCTTGTCGACATGTCGCTGGTGCTTGAGACAAACAAATTGGAAGTCACTGTTTCCAAACTCCTAGGTGCACATATTTCATGTTCTACATCAGGTATCCAGACGAGCCACGATTCATCCTAGAGTTTGCTCAGAGGTATTTCAACATACTATATTAGAGTGCCTTTTTATGTGTTGTAGTTTCATACAAAACCAAATTGCCCTTTGTTTGTAATATGCCCTATGATTGTTCACTAAAATTAAAGTTGCAATGGAACAATGGCCACGAGAGTGACTCGGCCAACATGCCGAAACTACTTGCATAATTTTATAATAATAAATCTTTATTTTTTTTCATCACTAAAATGGCGGACCAAGACAAATAGCTGCTGCAGCAGATTGGATTGTTTTGGATGTCGACAAATTTTCACATGAATAATGGGTGTTATGCACATGTGTTTCTTCTACTTTTCGTGCAGGTACGTACTTACGTTAGATAAACCCCAGCAAAGGCAGCAAGACAGTCTCCTGGGGTCACACCAAGGTTAACGGCATTCCTGCTCGAGTCCCGTGTCTGGTCAACAAACCCCTGAAGCTAATGGCACATTCCCTTTCCTTAAACGTTTCCTCTGACATGTTTTTTTTTGTTGTAAAAAGAATAGTAGTACAACATTTAAACACCCGAACGTTCCCAAACGGTCCCTGCACCAGACAATAGAGTGTCTTAAGGAACTGAATTAAAGGGCTTTGGAGTTCTGTGTTCGAGCCCACTTGGAGACGTGTTTTTATTTTTACCTTTTTTAATACATATGCATATACTCTTTTTAACTTTTAACGCACAGACGCGTAATTTACACACTGATTGACAGTCAGAAGCGCTTTTATTCAGATCCCGTGGCACGCTAGGGCTTGCAATAACTTCTAGGTGAGCTATATTGCAAGCTCTGCAAAGGGAGGGGCATCTGCTCACCTTTTGCAGGCTGTAAACTTGCGACTTACACAGCTCTAGCAGGTCGCTCTCGCTCGCTCGCTGGCTCCATCACGAAGCATGGGTGCTGCATGAGTCACGCCACACCGATATCGGGTCACAGCCCCTGGGACCATTCGTCGCTGCACTCAGCTACGGTGTGATGGCGTGCTCGAGGCATGAAACTTGGTACAACTTGGAAATGCTGATCTTCATTACATTACAAACACAACTCCTATTTATTTTGTGTCGAGTTGTCAGCATTTTAAGGGTGAGGAAGCAAGTAGCAGCGACAGCAAGAAAACAATAATTGAAAACCGCTTTCACCGAGAACGTATTACAAGCGCTAAGGCGCCACAGCGTGGAAATAAAATGCTTCTAAAGGTGTATTAGCGTATAAATTACGTGCTTGTGTTTCAATAATAGAAAAACAACAAGTTAAATATAATAAATAAGGACAAAAATATACTTCAGGAGGACTTAAACCACAACTACAGAGTCTGTAAGTTTGAAATTTGGCACCCTTAACCAGACTCGGCCATCACCCCGATCTTTCTCCAGGTCGTTCATCGAGGTATCATGAATGTCTTGCAGCTGTCGGCTGCATGAGAGATTGCTTTATTTTCATTTACTTGACTATTCCAACCAAATATGACAAGTGACCAATAATAGAACCTCATTTTTGAGCCGAGGCAATGTGCTTGCATCAAGGTGAACTAGCCTGGCTTGCTCGGTGTAGAGGTGGTCGCATTTTGCGCGCCACCGAGACGGCGGTTTCCTGTAAAGAATTCGTTTGACGTCCCGATACGTGCTAAACCTATAGTTTTTCCACCACGGGCGGGGCTCTGACTCTCCCACGGCGTGTCATTGCCGGAGGCTTTACCCTCTCACCCGGGCCAGGGGGCCTCCGGGCACACAAATCTACGCGGGCGCTCGAGGTACCGGACTGCTGCCATCAACGGCTGGCGCGCCACTTCATAAACAGTTCCGCGTCTAGAGCTCGAACGGCTTAGTCGAAAACCTCGGGTCAGGTTCCAGTGGTTCGTGACGCTGGCTGGACGGGCACCGGGCTCAACTGATGTATACGCGCCGGCGCGGACCCAGCATCGTGAGATTCTCCGCTAAACGGCCTTCCCGGACGTCCAAATGTGTCTGGCACATTTGGACGTCCGGTTTGTTTACTTTGAGGCTCCTGCCCGCGCTCTGTTGTGATGGAACGTTTGCTGGTGAGGCATGTTTCAACGATTCTCGCCGAAACAGAGAATGAGTATATCTTCTCTGGAACATAAATATGTCGGGGGTGTAGACTCTCAACCGCAGGGCCAGATCTTAATGCATTCCTTGGCAACAGCAATGACCTCTCGTTTGATTGGTTGAGGATGCGTCGGGTCCTGTACCCAATGGTATTTTAACTAGACCCTGATTGGATGGGACAGGTTTCGGCGCACCGTCATAGCCCCAGACCGGACGGAAAATCTTCGAGTGTGAACTGGTCCGTGTGGCCCAGTACACTCTCAGAAAAAAAAGGTGTACTATTACACCTTTTTGTCCCATATAATACACCCCAAAACTTCAATTCGACGTACAGCGCACTGACGTCGATCTGACGGTACTAACTTTGACGAGAAGCTTGATAGCCGTGTAGTACAACTTATTAAAATAGCTAATGTACGTGTTACTGACTACAAAAAAAAATATTTGGGGTTTATTTGGTTCTACTGCAAAACCTCGATGTTTTCTTTCTGTGGTCTTTGATATGCACTTTCGCTGTTTAATAAGTTATATCGCACCGTTATTAAGCCCCTCGTAAAGTTTGGGGCCGTCTGTTCGACTATAGTGCGCTCTGCGCCGAATTGAAGTTTTGGGGTGCATTATATGGGACAAAAGGGTGTAAGGTGATACCCCTTTTTTTAGACTGTACGAAGGCTGATCATTTAATTCCGGGACTGATTTTTGTTCGGGGAAGTTATAATTGACAGCAAAGTGTCAACAAGGCAGGACAAATGGCGACTCTGTGCAAGAGTAAATGCATAACTGGAAGCCGTTATCTCCCCGCATTCGCTCTGTGGAAGCCTCTAAGTGAGCGTCTACCTGCAGTGTGCGTAGCATTTCACGATGGAGGAGAAAGTTCAGCAGCGTGTTTGCATCAATTTCTGTTTCCGTCTTAGAAAAATTGGTGCTGAAATGTACGAAACGTTGCAAGCAGCTTTCGGAGAATCCTGCCTAAGTCGATCAAAGACATTTGAGTGGTTTTCCCGTTTCCAGAATGGACGCCAATCCTTTGAAGACGACCCCCGTCCAGGCAGGCCGTCCATCTCCCACACCGAGGAGACCGTAGCACGTGTGCGAGAAATCATTCGCGCTGACCGACGTCTGACAATCAGAGAGGTTGCAAAGGATGTTGGAATAGCATTCGGTACGTGCCAGAAAATTCTGACTGAAGATTTGCAAATGAGACGTGTGTCAGCGAAATTTGTGCTCCGTCTCTTGACGGTGGAGCAGAAGGATGATCGCGTGTCAATTTGCACTGACCTCCGTGAGCGAGTCCAAAACGATCCAAGCTTTATGTCCTCCGTAATCACAGGTGACGAAAGCTGGGTTTACGGGTATGACCCAGAAACAAAGCAAATGTCCTCCCAGTGGAAAACTGCATCATCTCCTCGACCGAAGAAAGCGCGGCAGGTGAAGTCCAACGTCAAGACCATGTTGATTGCGTTCTTCGACATAGACGGGCTCGTCCATCATGAGTACGTCCCTAGGGGCCAGTCAGTAAACAAGGAATTTTACAAAACAGTCCTGCAACGCCTCCGCGACGCTGTGCGCAGACATCGCCCTATGAAGTGGCGTTCCGGCAAATGGATCCTACACCATGACAATGCTCCAGCTCACAGAGCTGTGGCCACAAATGAATTTCTGGCGAAACACAACATTCCGTCCCTCCCACACCCTCCGTACTCCCCTGACCTTGCTCCATGCGACTTCTTCTTGTTCCCGCAACTGAAGAAAACAATGAAAGGTCGCCGATTCGACGACATTGAAGAGGTGCAAGCCAACGCTACGAGACAAGTGAGGGCCATTACAAAATGTGACTACCAGAGGTGCTTTCTTCAGTGGCAGGGACGCTGGAATAAGTGCATACAAAGACAACGACAATACTTCGAAGGAGACAAGACTAAATAGCTTGTAAGTCTACTCGTCAACTCGCAAAAAAATCAGTCCTGGAATTAAATGATCAGCCCTCGTAGTTGTCTTCCGTGGTTTGCCGCGTTACTTCTGTCGTGCGCGACAGCCCCTGCACTGCGGCTTAGCCGCCGTCCTCACCGTGCGAGGGTGGACACTTGACGCCGAGGCGCCCGCCTTTGTAACTGCTTAACTATGTAAGCCGTGCGCGGGAGTTAGTTGCAGTGTGTCATTTCCTTTTGTGCAACTGTATTTATTTTTGTTGTTGAAGTCAAGATTATATTTATTAGTTGTATTCATTACAACTTCGCCTCCAAGCCTATTGACTCTCCGCCGTCGACCAAAACAAGAAGAAGCAAGACGTCTTCTTCTTGTTGAGGCATAACCACGAAAGCCGTCCATGTCCAGCTTTCTGATTAACAAATTGTGATTTAAATGATCGAATGCTTTGCTGAAATCGATGAAAACTCCTAGTGTCACATTTTTATGTTCAAAACTACGCAAAATGTAATCTTTTTGTTCTAAAAGCCAATATCGCTTCCTGCCACAGTGAACCTGAGTTATGTAATTTAAAGCGAAAGACGTTTACAAATCTCTGTAACGCGAACATAGAGCGCAGCTTTTGAGGAGGAGGAGGAGAGTGTACGGAGGAGAGGGCATGATCCTCCTCCTCCGTTCCCTCCCCTCCCCCGTCCTCCTCTGCCCCTTACTCCCCTCCATTCCTCCCCCTCCTCCCTCATTCTCCTTTCCTTCCCCTCCTCTCTCCTACAGCTCCTCCGTACCCTCCCCTCCTCCTCCAAACCGTCCCCTTCTCCCACAGTTTCCTCGCTAAACTTACCTTTAAAACTGACGCCACATGACCTCAATACCAATTCAGTTTCCCCGCCAAAGTTAGCGGGGAAAACGACGTCAAATCAATGTGTGTCACATCACCCATCAACAAATTTAATTTCTCCACTAGGTTTAGCGGTAAAATTTACGTCACTTGACCTCATCACCAATTCAATTTCTCGGTAAATTTATCGGGGAAACCGAATTTGTTTTGAGGTCATGAGACGTCAGTTTAATCGATAAATTTAGCGGGGAAACTGATTGCGCAGTGCTCCATTATGGGACGTCACAGACCTACACACCAATTAAGTTTCTTCGCTAAATTTAGTGGGTAATTGAATTGGTGTATAGGTCTGTGATGTCCCATGATGCAACGCGCGCGGTTACGGCGACGCCGACGCCGTTATACGCGGAAACAGGCGCCTAAGAGCTGCGCTCTAAAAAAAAAATCAATCTTTCGGACGTAAAAAGATTCTGCTGGGTGTTAGGAAATCATAAATCCTGCTGGGTGTTAGGAAACAAAACAATGTAGAACGAGCAGGAATCTTATTTATTGCTGTGATCCACTTTCTTCGTTCTTTATATAATTCAAAGAAGGAACCAAAGTGCTCTGACGGAGGCAAAATCATTAATGAGGACGCCATCAGTACTGGTGATGTAGCCCGGCTGGAGAATCCACGGAAAGTACCACCGAAAGAGTCCTGTTCGTGGATAACACGGACATCTTTGAACCTGCAGAACGGTGCATGCGATCATTAGGGACTTTTAGCAAACCGTTAGCGTGTTCCGCGTACCTTACTACCGGAGCTTTCGAAGCATGCTTTTAAGCGCGCGCCCGGGAGACACCATGACCGCGGGGCGAGCACTTAAAAGCATGCTTCAAAGGCTCCGGTAGTAAGGTACGCGGAACACGCTAACGGTTTGCTAAAATTTCTTATTATATGGCGGGTACCAAATATTGAATAAACATGCAATAACATAAGTGTGAAGAACGAGTTCAAGAAACAAAATTATTACAGGTGTTTCCGCCCGTTTGTATAAGTAAACGACGTATTATAAAAGAGAGCTGAAGATCTGGGAATGCGACGCTAGCGGTGGTGATATAATGCTGGAACGTTGCCGTGACCAGGACCAAATGTTAATACAAAGAAACGAAATTTTTAAGGGCCGACGTCCACAAATTTTATGCTCGTTAAACAAAAAACAAAAAAAAGACATTGTAAAAACCCTCGGAATTTATTGAAAAGAATAAAGGCAACTTGTCAGCAGTACAGGTAATAAAATAGTTTTTTTTTCTTTTTTGCCGACAAGATGTTTATTGAACTTAACGTCACAAACATCCACGCAACGTATATTCGTGGTTGACGAATATCTGTGTTGACATCGGCTGATAGAAGCATTTTTTTCCATATTTCGATTTATGTAGTGCCATGCTTTCAAACTTTGGGAGCCTATCACCACCGGCTGCGCCACATTGAAGGAGTTTCAGCTACATTTCTGCGTTGCGTAGTTTACTTATGCGGCCTGAAAACGGATTTATTTTATTTGTTCGACCTTGTGCATCTACAGATACAATAAAACGATCTCACTAAGCGTTTGGCTGCGCTACTAGAACAACTCAGGTTGGGAACTGCCATAAGAGCCTGCTTTGAAAAGTCTCTCCGATCCGTAATCGAGAACCGAACTAAACGTGATCGCAACGCCGCCATTTCTCCCGCAGTGGCAAATCCGGGAATTGCACGGCGGCCGGTATTGGTTCCGCCAGGTCGCGCAAGGGCCGGTAGAGCCATTACCGGGAACTAGAGGTGGGATAGCGAGATCAGGAACCGACGCGCGCCATGCATTGCTGTAAAGCGGCGAGTGTTGAAAGGCCCCGGATGTACGCGACGGCGCTGCGGTAGCATGGGCTGGAGAGTCCGAGCGTTCTCAGGGGATTCGGTGAACAGGTTCGGCTTGGCGGTTTGGCAGCGCGAACTGGCTCCCATTCAGATCTCTCCCCCTTGTTTTCTGTCGCTTACGTGGATTGAAGTGCAATGTCGAATCGACTGCGAAGACAAGGACGACGACGACAACGACAACGCCAGTAGCGCAGCAAATGCTACGCACGTACTACACTTTCTTCCAGCTTAAGTCCAGACGCAGCCGATGCTACAAGCGCGAGCTCGGGCCTTACAGCATCCCTGCTAAGCACGCGCGCTCCTGCAGTGCAAGCACCGTTCTGGGCCACATGCTCGCGCTTGTAGCATTGGCTGCGTCTGGACTTAAGCTGAAGCAACGTAGACAGCTGATGCTTTAGTGGCGCCCTCTCGTGCCGTCGACACAATGAGTGCCAGCCGTGAGCGCTGGCTAAACTCACTACCCCTCCTCTAGTTCACTTTAGTGTCATCTCGCAGCGCCATGATTGCAGGGCCGCTAAAGGGCGCTGCTGTAATCGGTATCCTGTTCGGTCTCAGAGGACGCGAGCGTTCAGGGTTTCAAAGGCGAGTATCCCAACTGAGTGTTTTAGCCGCGTTGGCGTTCGGTGCATGCGCGATGCCGCCATAACTTTAGTTCACAAGAGGTAGACGGCAACGCACGAGAGAGCTCGTGCCGTCTCGCGCTCCACGCTGGCAGAGCTCCAGCGAGGTTGTCGCACGTGCTGAGGCTTAAGTTTCTTTGATACAATGAGGCAGCGGTTGTGTAGTCAAACTGGCTAATGAGATAGGGATATTTAATAACGTAATTAAATACGTGCCACTACATGTAATATGCACGGCACTAGCAACTAGAACATTCTACACGGAGGAGTTAATACCTCCTCGAACTACTGATCTCAAGTTAATCTTGTGTGTAGCGTTTTGACCTTGCCGGCTTGTCAAAATATTAGGTAAATGACTTGAGCTTTTGATGGCATGATACGCTGCATTCATTTGTGGGTTTATTCAGCTGATAATTAGTTGCCATGGTTACGGTGAACATAGAAGACAGGATTTACCATACGGAGGGAAACGACGGCGTGGCAAAATTAGCTAGATCCTCGGGCTTTTTCGCCGTGGTTTCCAATGAGCGGAACGTGAGCAAAAAGAGTTTCAAATAAGGACTTAACGCCGATGACTTAGTTTTTCCACTGCCTAATACTTTGACGAGCTTTGCACGAAACGCCTGTTTTTAGAGCCATCCGGCGGCGGGATGTTGTTTTCTGGAACATCGGTCTTAAAGATCAAACTGCCTCTTTTTGCTTAGTTCTTTTGGGCAGCCTAGATCAAGTCAACGCCCCGTAATTCCTGAATTCCACTAGGGCGACAAACAGAAACAACCGACACCGATCAACTTGAAGAACGTGCAGATCGCACGCAAACGTAGGCACGCAAACGTACGCGAACGATTTGAATCCCCGATCACATCCCAGTCTGAAGAAAACATTCCAGCGGTTGCAGTGACAAAAGTAGCTTTGTGTGTCTCGCAATAAATCAATATTTGGGTAGCTGAGTTGCGGCGTTAAGTTTGAGAAGCACTGTACCTTCGGAAGGCTTTCAATCGCTCTTGCTTATTTCACGAGAACCGGAGACACTGAAATCCTGCCCAAGGTATCTTCGCGTGCACACTGCACGGGTTTGAGGTTGGTTAATGTCTTTTGTTTGCGTTTGTCGCTTTAGTAGGGCTAGCACGAAAGGCGAAGTTAGGGACGTTATTCATTCATTTGACAAAGAGTTAATCCACGATGAGAACTCCGCGTGAAACTTTTAGCATCGACTCACTCAGGAAATAATAAGTGCTGAAGCCGGCCACCAGAACAAACCAGCCGACGACAAGTACTATGAGACCGGCCATCTTGCCAAACGCTTTGCCTCTTTTGACGCTGAAGTGGGCCGTTGTCATCGCAGGTGTGTCAAGATATGCAAATACAAATGTTAATAGACAATTAAATTATTGCTTTCACCGCAAAAGAATAAATAAAACCAACTGTACTCACTGAGGGCAAAAAAATATTGGGGCGTGTGGCTAACCAGGATTTTTACAGCGGAGCTGTTAAGGGCTAGTTTCCCCAGTTTCGTGTCCGGTACCAAACAAGTGTCGACACAAAACTACGCAGAACTCTGGACAGCTACCGCCATCTATGAGCGACGGCGGCAACCAGACAACCAGTCTGGTTGCCGCCGTCGCTCATAGATGGCGGCAACCTTTCCAGCTACCATAGAACGAATGGATAGTTGGGCGAGTTGGTGGGAGTTAATCGTAGGAAACAGCGCATAAAACAGACGAGGACGATGAAGAAACACACGGGACGAGCGTACAGCGTCGCTGGTCTTCCTCCTTTAGCAGAGTGGAAAGGCTGAAAGTTTTTCATAACAAGGCAGCCAGTGAAGTCGTAGGCTCAGCAGCCAAAAATCGTAATATCTATCCACTTGAAATCAATTTATTTTATAAACATTCTTCCTAATATGCTGAGGACATGCTGGGGTACAAGGGAGGTAATGGAAGGGCAGATACAAGAGTCATGCAGGGAGTAAAAGGAGGTGAAGTTAAATAAACTCGTGGAGCTACGCTTGCCGAATATAATCCACTTGGATCAAGTCTAATATGGCATTTCGGTACTGCGGTGTGCCCACGTAAAAGGACCAACGCCTCACGGGAAGGTCATAACGACTTTACACTGATGTTGTTCACAAGGAATGAGAGAACCATTTGATTAAATACAGGTTTAGTAATAAGAACAATATATTTAAAACGAAATTTTATCTGTTATTTAAATCTGAGAATAAAGCGTTTTTCGCCATATGGGTGATCTTGAAGAGACGAAACATCACAGACAAAGCTTCCCGCACGCAGATGATATGGTCACGTGACCCCTTGATGTCACGCTGTTACGTGACATAGTTACGTCACATGGCCTAATCCCGTGACCACTTGACGTCAGGAGGCACTCGCCTGAATGGATCATCTGCCCAAAGTAGTTTGTCGGGAGCCCATGCTCTTTTTACCTATGGCTACGATTCGAAGAGACCTAAGCAATCTTTTGAAAAGCAGGAAGTTAGTTCCTCTCTCTTCAAAAATGAAAGACAAAGAGAGAGAGAGAGGGAGTTGAAGGTTCACCGCACTCACCAAGAAGCAGGAGCTTCCTCCTCGGCCTGACTTCGGGCTCCGTGGGAATCGGTAATGTCGGCCTTAGATTCCAGCTCCACTTGAACCATGTCGGACAAGAGATCACCGGATGCCACCATCCGACGACACGGCTTCATCAGGAGTACCTCTCCTGGGCACGTCGCAGGTCCGGTCAAAAAGTTCAAAAATAAAGACAGGTTTTATGTTGAACAGAGCGACAAACGGGAATCGCCGGAGGCATAGGAAAGCAAGTCAACTAGAGTTGATTAAATGAGAGCTAAAAGAACAATGGAAACAGTAAGGACGGATAGTTTTATAAGAGCCGGGAAATATATTTGCTGTTACCTCGTTACGTGTACGGGTTTTTAGTTTTCAGTATTTGTATTTGGCAAATGTCGACGAAATAAATCGGCGTTTCCATTGCTAAAATAAAAATACAGTGCATTTATCGATGCCTATGCGGAGAGCAAGTCGTCTGCTTCTATGCGCAGGAGTCGCGGTGACGTCAGAAAGCGCCGAGCTCTGATTGGCTTTGATTGAAAGGATAGGGGTAGACCTCAAAGCAAGCTGCCTTGAGCGTCTACCCACTATCCTTCAATCAGAGCCAATCAGAGCTCGGAATCGTTCCTGACGTCACCACAACACCTGCAAAAGAAGCAGACGAACTTGCCCTGCGAATTAGCAGTGTTCATGATTCTACTGCGTATTAAGTACGCAAAAGTATAACGCCAAGAAGCAAACAGCGGTACGATTGTAAGCGAACGTGGAGCGGTAGGCACCGCAGCATTTGCTCATAACATTCGGTCTTGCGTACGGGTGTAGAGGCGTTTATGAAAGGCCGCGGTGTTCACATTTATATAAACCGATTTGTGCCTATGTACACTGTAGTAGTAACAGAAGTAAAATATTAAACGCATACCAGCTGATCGAATTTGCATTTAATATATTTGATCAACAAAGATTGGGAATGGACTAGTTGTAGATTCGTCCTAATCTATTACTCGATGGTAAAAAGCGTCGGCACAGTTCGCGTGAATGAGATAACGCCTGTTTTTAAATGCATTTTAATAAAAAAAAACGATGCCATTCAAAATTATTAGTGCAACTGAATGTAGTTATACGGCGCCTTTACTCGGGCGGTAGATTTCGGCTTTTGTCAACATCGCTTAAAAGCAGACTAAAAAAAAAAATCTTCAATGTCAAGTTTGGTCTACGAATGTCCTGAAGTGTAGATTAATTAGTTTTTTTGTTGTTAAATACTGAAGACATTGTGATTGGTCCTTCGGCGCCTCTGTTGGCCAACGTCGCAATCCGATTGGCTGCACATCGATAATGAGATGCACGGAACTCGCCACGCCCTCAACTCTCTGACGTCACGGTCACTGCGGTGGCGCTGCTGTCGGCTCTGCGGATGCGCACACAGTTCACTTCTCTCGATTTTGGTTTCTTCGAAGTGCCCACAAAGCGGGCTTCTTTGTAGACAGTGTGTTGGAATATAAAAAAACCGTCGCTTTTTGTAAGGTCGTTCCGTGTAACTCTTATAAATGTAACACCATACCCGTCTGCAATTGGCGAAATAAGAGCAGCACCAACAGCTATCGGCAATGCGCAGGGCCAAAAGCGTCGCTGTGGTCGGCATTCGCGATTGGCCAACGCTCATTAGGACATCTTTACATAGAGTAATTCACATTGCATTGACGGAAACGAGTACAATATCAGACAGACCGCGTTGAGTGTGATGGTTTAAGAATGCAATGACTCCAAATTGCCACCGTGTTTTTTGTTTTTTTCTCTTTTACACACACAAGTAGATTTGTCGCTCGCGAGCAACTGAGGATAAATATCCTGCGTAACAACTCATGTCCTCACGGCAAGGGAAACCCTGGCCGTGACGTCGCGGACCAAAAGAGTAAGAGGGCGCCACAGTAACACTTCCGCGCTAATACACGTTTGCAAGTACGGCCTCTGGGCGCCGCCATCTTGCTCGCTCGGGGTGCGCTCGGGTGCGGCCATACTCCGATTGCGACGCAGGCGTCGTGATCGGATTATGGCCGCACCCGAGAGCACCCCAAGCGAGCAAGATGGCTTCGCCCGGAGGCCGTAACCGCAAACGTGCATAGAAACAACGAGGCAAAACCGACCGATGATGATGTCCCCACTGCCCGTCCGTCTCAGAGGCTCGCCGTTGTTCGAAGACCTCCCGGGTCCGGCGTTGAACGACGTGAACGAGTACGTGCTCCGACATCCGGACGGAGAGTCGTCGGCTCGGAGAGAGGCCGCCGTGAATCCGCGATGCGCCGGCGAGTGCAACTGAGAGGAGAGCGAACTCCCCTTGCCTGCCACGCGTGCGAGACGCGACGCAGAGCCGCCGTCCGTTGCACCTGTGAGTCCCCGAGTCTTTCAGTAACGAAACGATGGACGGATGACTGGAGACAAAAGTCTAAAGCCGAAGTTACACAGCTCATGCATCATACGAGAGGCAGCTAATATCACCTGGCCAATGCTTAATGTTTCAACAATTGACTTGCCCCCGGATTTACTCATTCTGGGCAGAAGAGCACCCAGTGTTCGTCATGTACAAACTTAATTTGGGGGAAGGTTCTTGTTGCACTTGAGGCCTGCACGTCTGAAGAGAGTGGCCGACGCTAGACCTACGCATGCGCGAGCTGCGAGAGCAGCCAACAGAAGTGTCGTCGGCTATTTCGCTTGATTGCTCTGTGGTCGATCGTCTTAACGCTCTGGGGCTCAGAACACGTGGAGCGAAAACCCGCGCTGCGAAACCCGACCATCTTGGGTTCAATCCCTGCCCCTGCCTGTTTCGATTTGAGTGAGCATCCTGTCGACGTGCGGTCGTATATCCCTACTGCATGATTTACGTTAAAGACGCCAGGCTAGTCGTGGCACTGCGATGGCTAAATTTCTCATGTGCAGCGGCAGCATCAGATGGTTATTGAGGTTGACTATAACTTGCCGCTCTCTAAACAAGAACAGAACACAATAACTTGCACGATTGCTCGAATGTGACGTGATCCCATAATGCTGGTAGTTACGCCGCTCTTGTTGAGAAATGCAAATTATAGTGTTTTAGTAGATCGTTCCGCTGCCTGCGATATTGCCTATCCGATATCTTTATCGGGGCTATCGGAACAATCTACTAAAACTCTATAATATCTGGTGTAAAAGCTATGATGCCGACAATATGAGCCCAGCAGCAGGCTTTTCGCTAATAGAACGTTAATGCATGCCATGCATAGAACTGACGATGTTATATGTAAATACATTTAGTTTCTTTTTTTGTCTTAGAAACAACAGGCTTTTCTATTTTTTTTAAATATTTGTTTGCAATGAAGAGACATCACTCTCGGATTGCGATTACCACAGGCATCACTGGACTGTATCGAGAAGCTATGCACACTCACATGGTCAAAGCATAGCTAATAACGGCCTCCGGGCGTAAGTCACGCCCGCCTAAGATAGACACAATTTTCTGCCATGTCCTCCTTACCTGAGGGATCAGAAACAAGACCGTGTTCGTCCGCCATGACTCAGCCAGACCCCACTGCCTGAACCTGCAACGTGGTTTTAGCGATATATCCACGCCTAAAGGTTGCCGATGTCTGCTTTGTCTTCGTCTTTTTCATGCTCAGTGGCACGTGAAGAAACGAATAGCCGCTGGAGCCGCTAAGGGCTCTTCGGGTTTGAACATTGTTCGTGCGGATGCCGAGCAGTGTTTGTTTCAGAAAGCATCACCTTTCGGCGGACAACTGAATATAATCACGCTATTTCTGCGGGACGGCCGAGCGAATGGAAAGGCAAGAAAAGAGCGTTACGCACCGGGGATCTCGGAGACCATGGTCCAAAAGTAGTTTTTGCTGACCGCTACTATCGTACGCATGGGTTTGATTGGAATGTGCAATGGAAACCTGCTAAAACAGAGAGCTCGCGCTATGTGGCACCAGTTTTACAGTGGAGCTATTAAGAACTAGTTTCCCCAGGATCGTGTCCCCCGCAAAGAAATGAAGACACCAAACTCTGGACACCTACCTAACCTAACCTAACCTAACCTAACGAGCGACGGCGGCAAGCCATGTATCTGGTTTACCCTGTCGCTCATAGATGGCGGCAGCCTTTCCACTCTGGCTTGCGGACTTGAGGGCCGGCCATTACTTTCCATTGTACAGCTACGCTGGTCTTCCTTCTTTATCAGAGTCGAAAGGCTGAAAGTTTTATCTTTCTTCTTTTGTTCATTCATTGTTTCTTGTGACCAGCGGGAATTTCATAGCATTAGTGCAGGAGTAGAAAACCAGCCGAAAGCAGCGCTTACTGCTCGCACATCATGGAAAGGACACGGACCTTCTCTGCGGACATGATGACAGAAGCATGTGCGGACTTGACTCAAGCTTGTGCGAAGCATGTTGGCTTGATACATGCGTCGGACATGTCTTTAGACGTTTTTGTTTATGACCGACATGACTGGGCCGTTCTGCAGGAAGAAACGCACCTCACACAGTAGAGAGGTTTAGGGAACCGTTTTTTTGCACATCCGATACGTACCGGTACGGTGGGGCCCTCCGGTACGAACTGCGCTTGAACTACCACAGAAAACTCCCATATGCGCAGTTTGTACCGAAGGGACCCACCGTACCGTATCGGACGTGCAAAAACGGTTTCCTAAAACTCTCTAGTGTCTGCAGGCTGCCTTTTGTATGGTCTATTGCCAGTATAACCTCGCCCTCATACAACGTGGGGAAGCATGACAGGCGAAGAAATCGGCTTTGATATTGTGATTCCGCCAATATGAGGTTCATTAGCAGAGATTATGTAAAAACAAAAAAAAACATGTATTTTTAAAAGAGAATATGCCACTTATTAGAAAGTTTTAGTACACCGTTTCAATCACTGCGATAACGATTTCTGTTGCTCCGCTGGCGCCTTCGTGCATGCATCGCATCGATATAGGATATCGTTGTTATCGGAGCGCGAAAACGATCCTCTAACATCCCATTGAGTTCTGCGCGCGCGCGGTTCGCCAAGCGATCAACGAACGAATGAATGTAGAGTTTCTGTATACACTCTAAAAAATGTCTGCGTGTCTACTTACCCGCAAAACACTCAAAGAGCCAATCTCAACGATCTACAAAATCAGCTCAGCAAATGATGAGGCGGAACATCTGTGTATAGACCTCAAAATTAAGTCTGCGCTGTGACATTACGCAGCGCAAGTATGACGCTTTGTATTGTGTAATGTCAGAGCGCAGAGTTTATTTTGAGGTCTAAACAGATGTTTCGCCTCATCATTCGCCGAGCTGATTTCGTAGATCGCAGAGATTGGCTCCTCGAGTGTTTTGCGGGTAAGTAGACGCGCCGGCATTTCTTAGAGTGTATGTTCCCCCGAAGGGCGAACAGAGTTGCGAATCTGATTTCCCCGCTCCTCTCGCATCTCTATTAGTCGAACGAGATCACGAGGTTCAAAAAGCATCCACGGGCTGCAGACAAGCTGAAACGCCAAACATCGACTGCGCCGCCACGACCGCCGCCTAACGGCAATCTCTTTGCAAAGTATAGCGAGCGTTTATTTGGAATATAAGTTTATCTACACGAACGTGGTGCACAGGCTCGTATTTACACGTGCATAAAAAGCGTTATGTGGTCGCTAAAAATAAAGCGGAATGAACGAGCGCTCACCGTCGGCGCTGCGTCGAGCATACCCGACTCCTGCAGACACGAGTGTGGCTTTCCTACAAAACATCTGGATGCTTTTGAGGGTAAGATGGCGGAGCAATGCGCAGCTCTGCTAACGTAGGTAGCTATATACAAGAACTCTAATTGAATGTATCTGACTACAGCTTGATAATAGAGACGCAGATTTTGATCGTCACCGATATTGAAGTTTTAGTGTCGCCGATGATACACCGTCTGCCGTTATGTACATTACTATCGTATCGGAGTTGGAACGCACTTCTCTAAAGCACGATGCATGCGCAAAGGCGGCGGCTGGGTATCCTGTATCGTTATCGGAGTCATTGGAATGAACTACTAAAACTTTCTCATTAATCATAGGGACGGTTAGCAGCTTCTCTGCTAAAACACGATCAATGCCACGTGCGAAAAACGATTTTTTATTCGAGCACTTTGTAAAAGTTATAGGTCCAGTGGCCTGACGTATAAGCAGAGCTCGGTGCTTTTTGTATTTACCGACAAACCCCGAAAACTAAACCCCGAGCGGGTTCTACCAAATCGGAAAAAAACCGAAAAATCCCGAATTGTAGCTCATATTTTAATACAGAAAAAGCAAGATTCCCGCAAATATATATTTATACAAAGCGTTATTTTGTTTGGACCCGGAGCACCGCCCGCACTGAACCAATACCTCCTAGACAGCTTTCAAGGCTGCGCGTCACGTGACATGACGTCACGTCCCGGAGGCCTGCACGGGCGCTGATTGGATGCGAGCGCCGCGTCAGCCTTTGCGCGGGACTATGATTGGAAACGAGTCCCACGCGAACGATGACGCGGCACTCGCATCCAATCAGCGCCCGTGCAGGCCTCCGGGACGTGACGTCGTGTCACGTGACGCGCAGGCTTGAAAGCTGCCCAGAAGGTGTTGACTGAACTGACCGCGTCGATTCTTCCTTGGGAAACGACACCGCCGTTATCTTGTTTCTTATTTTTCTTTTTTATTTGTAGCGAGATGTTTTCTCGGAATTCGGGTCACACGCACAATCTCTGGAGGCTAAGCAACACTACCAGCACCCTTGTTCTGTACTTTTCATACACTTGTATAAGCCCCATACACATCTCTTTGTATCCGACACCACCAGAAAAAAAACAGAATTCTTTTAAAAAACATACCTCCCCCCCCACCCCTATTAAAAAAAAAAAACAAACAAGAAATAAACGCAGAAACACGGAACGTCAATTCCGAGCCAAAACAAAACTAATTGTCTTTAGTAGTTTAGAGAGTGCTGAGTTTAGTCTGCCAGCGTACGTCGGGGACATTGTATACCTACTGTAGAGGAGAAATTTATCCTGTGCAGCACGACCGCTAGCCTGCGGTCTTCAACGTGCAACACGCAGTAGTGATGCACTACTGCACTCCGGTACGATGCTCATCCGGATCAAAATGGGCGGGGGTGGGGATTGAACCAAAGGTTCCTGGGTTCTGCAGCGCAAACTTTCGCTCCATATGCTTTACGCTGCGTTGCGCTAACAATTTCTTCCTCCGATTTCCCCTTTTACAAGAAATTTCTAAGAGAAAACAAAAATCCCCAAAGTCTTGGAGGCAAAAAGGAATGAACGAAAATATTTGAAATTAAGGGGTTGATACTGGAAACGTCATATACGTATCCAGCGTGGAAATTCGTTTTGCGAGATTTCGGCGTGTTTGTCTAGACATAAAAAATTCAATGGGAAGCTTATTTTCACACGCCTTTTGGGAAAGGTATTGTATTATTCGCGACTTCAACTAACTATAGGTGGCGCCACTCATTTTCCAAAGTGGCGGTTATAGTGAGGGTCGGAGATGTGTGCTGCTGTTGAGCCTGTCTAGTGCGCTGGCTTCACTGAGCGACACAAATTATTTCTGGTAATACGAGGAAGCTAGGGTGTTATGGGCGCAGGTCACCTCTTTACCCTGAAAACAAGAACGGTGTTTAGCGTAATATTTACGCAAAAATGCGCGTTTTAATTCTGGAGCGAAACCGAAACTAACCTCTATTTTGGATTTAATTTCTCTATATAGCTCTTAATTTCGGATTCTTTCATAACTCAAGATGTGTCTCACATCGTAATTATTTAGGTAGAGGAGTTGTTCGCGAAAACTTTATTTTGTGGCATACATGTTCGATTCAGGCTGATATTTGTAGTTGTTGTAGTTGTTGAAAAAATCAGTGCTGATATTTGTGCGTTCTCGCTGCCTTTTCTCGCTCAAAAAATTGTCATGGGAAATAATGAACTGCGGGCCTTTTAATGGGTTTTGTGTATTTAGATGATTAATTGGTTTAACATTATTCCCAGCACAAGAATAAGAGAATAATTCAAATTTTTACAATATGTCCATAAAACGTATAAGTAATAAACGCTGTTCTCACTGCAACAACCTAAAGACGGAATCCGAGTCAGGCAGCTGAAGTGTGTGTGTGTGTTTTATAGCAACGCGTGACGCATAGGACTTTATATTCCATCCAGTGTTTGACTGTTTGTCTATCTTGATAACGATGTCAGAGTTTTTTATTTGCTAAAAGAAAAATCTCTTTTTCTGGAAAGACTATTACGGTTAAATCGCGTATTTTCGTGATCTTGGCGTTAATTGGGGCATACAATGCCACGATTTGTATTAATAATAATAATATTAAAATTCATATACTTTAATACGTAATTTTTCAAGCTCGAATATAATTTGTTGCTTATAGTCTAATTTCAAACGCGCGAAGAAATATGACAATCAAAGGTGTGCTAATTATCATCACTGGTGCCAATTGCAGCATTTTTAATTACCAAGTAAAAAAATAAACATAGTCTAAAATCAATGAAAACATTCTAGCTAATTTGAGAAATCCTTGTAAAATTACATTAATTGTGGGTAAAGTATATATTGCTATCAAAGTCGCGAATTTGACGATCGGCAAAACGTCCGAAATCGCCGCCAATATCCTTCCAAACCAAATGCCCAAAAGTAAAAAAAAAAAGTATAATATTTAGTTATTTTTATTTTTACGCTCCGTAGTTTTGCCAATCTCAGCCTTTCCAGTTCGAAGGACCGCCTACCTGCTTGCACGTCTGCTCACTGCAGCACGTTTCGTTGGCGTTGGAAGCCGGTTAAACAGTAGTGAGTTTTAGTATTGCGTATACGAGCGAACGCAAGCGCTGAGCGTTTGCGTTAACTTTGCGTGTTCCGCACTGCGCGTGCGCGGAGCCCAAAATCGCGGTCTTGGATGGCGCATGGCGATGAGGCGCACGCATAACGTGGGGCACGCAACTTTGACGCAAACGCACACCGCTTGCGTTTGCTTCTATGCGCAATACTAAAACTCTTCAGTAAGGTACAATCCCATACCAGCTGCAGCACTATGTTGGGACAGTGAAGAGTGTTGTTTGCATTCGGAAACGACATTTCGCGAGCCATGATCGCGAGCAGTTCCGCCGTGCCCGCTGAGCAGGAGAATCGGGGGACCCTCACCAGAGCGCATCCCGTTTCCGCCGCGGGAGGGCGAGCCTCGAGCTGGAGACGCGAATAGAGATCCGCGACGAAAAAAAAAACCCAAAGGAAAACTCCAGGATAAAGGTTCATTGTCTTCGCCGTCTGTCTTGTTTACGTCCGCGCTTTAACGTCTCACCTACACCCTCTAATCGTTTATCTTATCAGGGGCCCTAACCTGGACATTTGGCGGCAAAGTCGGTTAGGAATTCCGCGGCTGCGATTGGACGGTGGTGCGCTTCACCTTGGCGCTGGCAGCTCGCGCAAGTCAGATTTCTAACAGACATTTTTGCTGTGAGCAGATTAGAGCCCCAGGACGGACAATGAGGAAACGGGCAGCTGCCAGCGATAAGACTGGCTTGAAACGTTTTGTCTCGTTGAGGTAGAAACAGGCCAGTGCATGATATCTGTCCTTCATATAAATATAGCCGAAGTCCCTGTCGTGGTGCGAAGTACATGCTCCTATTTTGGCAAACGTCAGTCGTCCGAGTGCTTCTAGCTAACCGAGTGTTAATGAAGCTGGAGCAAAGCTTTGTTCCGGAAGCCTTTAAAGCTCCTTGCCCCTTGCGTTGGTGACGACGCCATGTCCGATTCTCTTTCATCGGAATTGCTCTGGAAGGTAAGTTATCACTTGCTAGTTTTTATTTTAACTTTTGTTACAACCTTCATTTTCAGGTTCGTTCTAGTGATTGCAATTTAGCAGAGAATAAGAAACTGTAGTGAATTGATAGAAAATATCGTTATCTAATACCCTAGTATCAATCGGAATCTGACATGGCGGCGCCAACTGTCATTTAGCCACTAACAGTCATATAGTTCACCTGGGCTGGTCTTCCTCGGTTAACTTAACCTGATGGGAGTTCGCCCCGATAGAGCTAAAGATGGCGGCGTCCGCCGCATCGCCGCCCATGGCCAGCTACAGCGAAACAATTACTATTGCAGAAGGTTGGGGGAGGTATCTAGAAAGTAACGTAGCAGCAGATGTATTGTCGGATGAGGTATGATTCAAGGCTAGAGGCTTTCGCTACAACGATCATGGCACGTCGCGGAAGCCAAATTTTGGCGAGAGCGGCCATTGTGATGTCTGTGCCGATAAGAGGTCGGGGGAGGTATCTAGAAAGTAACGTAGCAGCAGATTTATTGTCGGATGAGGTATGATTCAAGGCTAGAGGCTTTCGCTACAACGATCATGGCACGTCGCGGAAGCCAAATTTTGGCGAGAGCGGCCATTGTGACGTCTGTGCCGCTAAGACCTTGGTTATGTCTCTCTTGCTTGAATGCGTGTAAAACGTTCTGATTATCATTTCTTTACCCTAAAAACCAAACAAAAAAGTTAATTGGACTTTGTTTTAAACGTTTATAATGAATCAAAAGTGTGCAAATAATTCATTTGCAGCACTTTAAAAAAAAAAAGTAATTTGACATCACTTTTGGTTTTGTTTTGGATTCAGCTGGGTCCTCGATGCGCAGGTCAACTGGGTCTGTTAGGCCTATGTGCCGTGTAACACCGGACAACTCAGTTGAGCTAGATGACAGCTGGGATATGCCAACGATCGTTATTTTAATGGCAGTGAAGAGCGCGATTGTAACTAGGGTATTAGTTGAGTTCAGTGGCAGTTGGGAGATGCAAACGATCGTTGGCTTAATGACAGATAAGTGCGCACGTGTAACTAGTGTATTAGTCGTGCGCGTCTGTCTTAAATAACTTCTGGCTGTTAAGGAGCATTATGTTTATTTTCTCGCCTTGGCTACGAGCTCTTAGTGTTGGTGGGCTGCGAAAGCCGCTCACGTTCTGCAGGCGGCGACAGTCGCAGAACCAAAAACAGGCGCGGAAACAAAAAGGAACTGCAAAGCAAACGACATCAGTACCTTGAAAAAAAAAAAAACAGTCAAAATATACCAAACAAACCATTTTTTAAATATATTATGTGTCCATTCAATGCGTTTTATTAGTAAAGATGAAAAAATAATGCATTGGCAACTAACATCAAAAAGGCTCGCGCCGCTTTTGAGTCGAAAATATCGTTCGCTAATGACGGCGGCTCTCGGCGCCGTATGCTCGTTCGTTGGGGGCAGTTGGCGTCGCGACCGCTTGTGCCATCTCTTGTCTTTCGTGCGAAACGGTGCCGTATTGTTTGAAGACCGGTGGCTTCGATGACGTTTCCATAGGAGTTAAGCCTTTTTCTTTCTTTGTTTTTTTTCTCAGGTAAATTCGATCTTTGCAAATTTTACAAAAAAAAAAAATGCACCATCTGTGGGCAACGCTGCACAAAATCGTAGCGCGATAGGTTAAGAAACCGAATTTTGCGGTTGATGTAAAGAGCCTGGCCGCTATTTGCGGACACCCGGTATAGTGCGGCGACACGCCGCGCCTGCGCCGTCGTCCCGTCATTGGTCTCCTGTTTCTCCCTATGCCCTCGGTAGAACGCTGTGGCCGACGAAAACGCCGTCCCTTCGCAAGCCGTAGCTACGTGTTGTTGTCTGATCCGAGGTGCCGGTATGTGCCGGTCGCGTATCACTCCGCGAGCGCCTTAGACGCAAGCAACGCGATCGTCCTCCGTGTCGTCTGCTTCCCAGGCTTTGGAAACATGTTGTAAAACATTGCTCGCGTTATAAGACAACGCGAGTATACTGTACCCAATGGCTTCACATAATGTTCAATGGTCAAGGAACCTTCCAGTTTGTTCGATCTTAGTGTAGGAGATATAGTTCACAAACGCAAAGTGAGAAACATGCTCTGCCCGAAACACGGCGCTTGCAAGGTCACTTTCCCGCATGGAGGTTGGATCCAGCGCGGCGCACGTGACCGCTTCTCCGCCAATACGGAGCTTGCGGCGAAAAGAAAAGGAACGTCATACTCTGGCTCTGCCAGGAGAGCATATACAGTTACTCTAGCTCCACGAAGCTTGCGCTGCCACTAATATGCGAGCGGAAGATGACCAACTTGAGCCGGATCTACCAGCAGAAGATACGCGCTCAGAAAAAGGGCGCTTTTGGAGTGATCCAGATCTGCGCGCGAAATTCACCATAAGATATTAACGCGAGATTTTCACTTCCGAAAGCGTCCTCAAATCACACGGGTTACTTGTAAATTCAGATGCAAAAAGACGGTCGCAGTTTTCGCTGCGATCCCAGCTAGAACCCTTAACGAAAGTTATGCTCCAAAGTGACGGTACTTTAGCCATTTTGGTGCCTTATATCATTGTTGCCAGTTGTCTGGAGCTTTACTTTAAGTTGCAGGGGAGGGATACACGTCTTCCAGAAACGTTAAAGCAGTTAGCGACAGAACAAAATGATGTCGCTTTAGTTTCCTGACAGGGTATCTCAAGCTCTGAAAGTTGCATTTTCGTATTGTAAGGATCGCCAATAGACCCTTTTGAAACGGGCGCGCCATCTAGTAACATGGTTTGCCAATTCCCCGAGTCCGCCATTGTTTTGAGGTGCACTCTGAGTATGTATTGGACACGAGGGTTGCGTCAGCGTTCGGCAAGAACTCGGATCCAGTCACATGCTTCGTGCCCAAAAATGGCGACCACCAGTGTTGCCTGATCGGGCTTTTGAAGGTGCCTTTGGCTGCCCGCTCTTCACTAAGCAACAAAATGGCGGCGCGCACACGAAAAACGTTGTATCGAGTGCTGATACTTTAAGCGTACGTTATATAGTGGCTCTAGGTACCACTCGTTACACCTTTCTAAACGCTGTCGTTTTATTCGAGGTTCTCCGAGACGGTTACGCCGTTTCAACGATGGACATCACCCTTGTCCTGGTGGCAACACTGATACTCACAGTCCTGCTGTTCAAGATTAAGTCTAAGGCTACTGACAAGAACAGAGCGTTAGCTCCTGGACCAATGGGCCTTCCGATCCTCGGATACATGCCATTTCTTGGACCCAGACCCCACGTTAAATACAAAAAGCTTTCCGAAGTCTACGGGCCCATTGTAAGGTAAGCGCACTCCTACATGTTTGCAGCATCTGCTTCGCTTGCTCTTTGCAGTACCGTTTGTTCAGGAAGGCTGTTGTATACGGGAGCTTGCAGACCAGATTGATCTCAGTAGAAGCTCGTAAGCAAATTCGGTACTTGCGCAGCTCAGGTGACCTAACAATATGCTTTAAAGCCTCCTAGAACGATAAAAATTCCGACCCATGTGCGTTTTTGCTAATCTTTATGAGCACTGCGTCGACAAACGATAACCTAGTTCAACAAACCCGTGTTGTTGTCGTTGTATGATATGACTGGCGCAAGGCCAATTTATGCCTCGTGTCAAAGGCTGCGTGTCAATAAAGATAATGTCCTGCCCTATCGTTGCAGGGTCAAGATGGGGTCTGTAGACGTGCTGGTGCTGCATACCGTCCAATCAATAAAGGAAGGACTGAACAAGGACGAGGTGCTGGCTCGTCCGCCATATTTTCGTCTAAGAAGCTTAGGAATGGACGGTGAGTACAGTCAAAGCCGCGACCACACTTCAAATACATCGTACAAAAGGACGCGGAGTTTCTCTGCGGACTTGATGATAGAATTATCTGCGATATGCCCCAAGCATGTTCTCTTTATATATTTGTACGCTCCGAAGATATCTGCAGAGAGTTTTTGTGCGACCAGTGTGGGAGGACCTTTGTACAAGGAAGAAACATGCCTCAGTAGGGAGTTATAGAGAACCGTTTTTGTACATCCAACATGGTACGATAAGCCCTCCGGTACGAACTGCGCATATGGGAGTCTTCTTTGCTAGCGCATGCGCAGTTCGTGCCGGAGGGCCCACCGTACCGTATCGGATCCGCAAAAACCGTTCCCAAAACTCTCTGGTGTTTGCAAATTGCCTTTTGTCTAATTTATTAGCAGTGTACGTGACAGTTGCTTTAAGGACCGGCAACCAGTTCGCGCTTTCCACTTTTATTTCCCTATCTCCTCTCCCTCTTCTATCCCGTTCAACGTTGCCTGGTTCCTCCTCTCCCGTCGTGAGGAGGATCTTCTGCCTTGCAGAATCTCGAGTCTGGTCGTCGGCCTTTAAGGACCGCCCACTGAGAATCACGGTTCGCTTCGGCCTGTGTCGTGTGCGATTTTTGGCCGGACAGAAGTGCGGGTTTTTCTTCCGCTTCTGGTCCGCCTGACAACGAATCTCCTTGGAAGGGAAAGTGGGTGTCCGCTCGCGTCCTTGAAATGTGCTCTGGACATGACTGACACCTTCTGCCAGTAAAACCAGACTCCCCTCCCCGCTGCTGTTGTCCCTTTCGAACCATCCGGAAACAGGAAATCGGAGGAGGCGATGGTGAAGACGAGGAGAAAAGTCGGGCTGTTTCGCGCCCGGCAGCGAGTTCTTATGTAACCGCAGAAATCGTACGCTCGTACCGAATGGAATACGTTGCTTTAAAATTGGACACGATTGTTTTTCGTCGAGTGCGGCAGAAACCATGTCCTGTGTGGAGAGAGCCCTCTAAACAGATGTGCCTGCTGAGTTTCCCTTTCGATCAGTCAGTATGAACTTAATGGGTTAATATTGAACAGCGAATGTCGCGTGCTCTTTCTTTTTCTTCCACCTGGAGCAATGTTTTCATAGTGTATAAAATTTAGGCGAGTGGCCCGCAATGTTTTTGAGAAAAGCTTTCTAATAACATAATTGCGACGGAGTGAATGAACAACGGATCAACTTACATACTTATACGTACTAACTGAGAGGCAAGTAAGTAGCGGTAAGTACCAACTGAGTTATATTTTATTTATCTTATCTACCTGACCGTATTGTCTCTTAGGAGCAACAGATGGTCCGACTGAACTGCCTTGTATTAATACAACCCAGACTTTTTCGTCTTTATTTCTTTTTATATAGCTTGTCATTGCAAACTTGAAGCACGGTGTTATTTTTCATCTCAAAAAGTGTGAAGAACAAATCATAATCTCTAACCAATATAACAGAAAGGCATGCCTGAGAACACGTCTTTATGAACTTTCCAACTGTTACGCTCAGGACCAGTGTCCAGGGTAGACTGTGGCTTGTTTTTTACTTTCATTTCAATACTGTGCACCGTGCATGTCCAGGTAGGATGGAAATAAAAGTTGCACATGACACTGCAAAACACGAGCTATTTATTTTTATGATCAATATGTATGAAAACAACTTTATTAATTCTTAATTGTATGTTCCAGTCGTTACATCAATTCGGAATAGCACCTAGGCTTGAACTAAGCAAATATCGGTCCGGGGTGAAGATGTTCTAAATGAATCACAATCATCCACTTCGTTGGTTCCTCAGGCAGTGATTGCTGAGACATGGCGTGGCCATGGGGATGTAATAATTGGATTCATAACGCTTTAATTGAACAGCAATATTTCCACCGTCACGAGTCACGCACCGAACATCGCAAAACCGCAATTTTAATTCAGCATATAAACTTGCGTTCCAGGAATCGTTACCATGAACGGGCAACCGTGGCTGGATAACCGTAGGTTCTGCCTGCACGTGCTCAGGGATCTTGGATTCGGGAGAAAGTCCATGGAAGAACACATCAAAGTAAGTCATTGTACTCAATCTTGCCCGGAGGACACTATGAGTGAGGTATCCACTGGTGCTCGTTGTCTACTCGCCTTGTCGGAAGAGACTCGAAAGCTGCAATCGCACTAAGCTGCTCGTTGTCTGGCTCTGCCTTGTCGGAAGAGGACTCGAAAGCCGTAATCGCACTAACCACACATCATACAAAAATGACAGTCTGCAGGACACTGCCTGAGGCATGTTTCTTCCATGTATGATGGTCCCGTCACATTATTCATTCAAAAACTGTCTGCAGATAATCCTCTCATGTCTGCAGCAAACACAGTGTCTTTTGCATGATGCACGAGGTGTATGGCTGTGGCTTAAAGACGCCTGTCTTTGGCCACCGACAGGAGGAGATTTCGCAGCTCTGCGATGTCCTGCGGTCATGGGACGGCAAGCCGAAAGCGGTTACGGACGTGCTGACATCGAGCGTCTCGAACAACATCACGGCGCTCTTGTTTGGAGAGCGCTTTCACTACGATGACCCCAGGCGTCATTTTCTGGACACGAGGGCGGTCAAGTTTGCCCTCAACGCAAGCTTTGTATCGGCCTTGGACTTTCTTCCCCTTGTGCGCAACCTCGTCTCGCACATTCCATCGTCGAAAATTCGCATCACTAAAGACATACTAATGAGTGTGCACGATTTCATCAGGCAAGTATGGGATTCGGCAGTCGACGCAACCATAGAAAGTATACCTCTTTACAATCTAAGTCAAACTTAGTACTCTCAACAATTGTATAACGTGTTCGCTGACCACTTAGCTTTAGATTATTTTTATTCGGTAACGTTATGAGCTCATTATAGCTAAAGAAGGGCGGTGATGCTGTCATACTGTCAGAAGAGCTATGTCCCGACAGTACTACTGTAGCCGACCAAAAAGCAGGCTGGCATGTCGAGTGCAAGAGGCTTCTTTGCTACGAGTTTACTTTTTATCTTTCGTAAAATACGCAGTTTTAAAACTTTGTGTTATGACCTTATTTGCAAAGAATGGAACCTTTGTTTGAACTAAAACATCTGACCTACTTCGTTTTTGTTAATGGCGAGGCGTCTATCGGTACGCACACAACAATATTGTAGAGACATATAGTATTTTGTTTCAAAAAATGAGAGTAAAAACTAAGGCGGGTATGTGTGCATCTGAGGCACACCTACATACCCCAGTAACCCTGCAACCCCATGTGACGATCGGGCATTGCCCTTTTTTCATTTACAGTGAGCAGGTGAGAGAGCACTCTAAAACCCAGGAGGCAGATGTTAACACGGACTTCATTGGTGCTTACTTGAAAAAAATCAACGAGAATAACGGAGGAAATGCAAGCTTCAATCGTGAGTCTTGTTTTAGTTTGGCCTTACTTGTGCCAGTTGCCTGTGCCTATTACGTGAGCCTTGTCTTGTGCCCATTTCTTCTTCCGTGAACCTTGTCTTGGCGTTACTTGTGCCTATCCCTTGGACCTTGAGCCTTGTCTTAAGGCTTATTACTTGGGCCGGGAGTCTTTTGTTACTTAGACGTTAGTTGTGCCTATTACTTGTGTATGAGACTTGTCTTCGTCATTACTTGGGCATTAAGCCTTGTCTTACTTGGGCTTATTAGTTGGGCCGGGAGTCTTTTGTTACTTAACCATAATTGTGCCTATTACTTGTGACATGAACCTTGTTTTCCACGTTATTTGTGCCTATTACTTGTGACATGAACCTTGTTTTCCACGTTACTTCTGCCTATTACTTAGGGTTTGAGCCTATTACTTATTCCGTAAATCTTGTCTTGATGTTACTGGTGTATATTACTTAAGCCTTGATCCTTGCCTTATTTGGGCCTATTACTTGAGCCGGGAGTCTTGTCTTACTTGGATCTTACTTGTGCCTATTAATTAGGCCTTGAACCTATATTTACTTCAACCCTGAGAGCTACTTGATCCTAACTTGGGTCGTGTGCCTCGTCATAATTGGACGTTTTCATTGGGCCGCGTGCCTTGACTTACTTGGGCCATACTCGTGCCTATTACTTAGGCGATGAACTACGTTTTACTTAGGCCTTACTTGGGTGGTGAGCTTATTTTATTACTTTGACCGTGAACCTTGTCTTACTCGGACCTTACTTGGGTGGTGAGACTGGTACTTACACGGGCTTTGGGCCGTGAGCATTGTTTTACTTAGGCCTTACTTGAACCTATTACATGGGCCGTACTTTGACCTAGTCATTGTGCTGTGAGTCCTCATTTACCGTGGGCCTATTATTTGGGCCCAGGGTTTTTGTTACTAGGGTCTTATTAGACATATTGTCCAATAGTGCTTCGCATTTTTATTCTCGTGGAGCGCAGTCAATAAGTTGGATTTTGTTTATTTCTTATATCTAAGATTCCGCGTTTTCGGAGTTTATTTTTCGCTAAATTCAGAGGTTTTTTTTTGTTGTACTTTATTCGTTGCCGAAAATTCCAAGTTTATCGGAGTTTGTTTTTCTTCGATTCCCCATTCTCTGAAATTCAGAACTTAATTTTGCAGTGTTTTTTTATTAAAAAAATAATACCTGGTTGTAGACGTAGTTAGGGTCAAAAGAACGAGCTTGTATCAATTAATATTCCTTCACAGTGGTGAGTTGGGCTAGTTGGTTTTGTATTTTAAAAGAGTAAAACAGCGCAAAAAGACACGAACAGGGAAGATGTACACACAAGAAGCGCTGACTTTCAACAGTTGAAAGTCAGCGCTCCGTGTGTGTACATCTTCCCTGTCCGTGTCTTTTTGCGCTGTTTTGCCCTTTTAATATTTCTTCGGATGGATTTGGTATTGGCGCCATTGACATTGGCATTACTGAATTTTCCCACAACAAAAGTTGCAAACAAGTGTGGCTTTGCATAAGCGTCAAAATCTGATAATCAATAAACTCCTGGAGGTAGTCGCCAGGAAGCTAAAATTCATCCCATTCTCTTCATCAACCTACCCCGTGGCTACGCTGGGTGGAATGGTAAAGGGTAAAACTTAAAAGCTTCAACTGCCCGCCCCGTCTTCCCCCTTCTATGAAATCTTTATGGTTCACGGCTTTCACTGTTCCAAAGCACAAATAGTATAGTCCGAACTGGAAACTTGAACTGTGGCTTGTGTTGTTACCCGAAAGACCGGTTTTCCTGATGAACCTTGACGAGATAAGATTTAAGATACCTCTTGTCAGTGGTGCGAGATTTGAAAGAAAACTGGGCTGATATTTTCTCAAGACCATTAATCCCGGGGTCTGCTCAAACCTAATTGTAAACTACCGTCTTTTTGCAATGGTACATCGAAATTCGGAGTCTATCGGAGAAATCCGAAGTGACGAAACTTTTACCGCGGGTGTTTTTCGGAGTTTTTTTATTTCATCCGAAAATATGGAACCCTAGTTATATCCTGAGCACTGCAGCCTATGCATAGCCTGCCTGGCTTCTCCACTGGGGTCAACTACTTTCCCCCTTTTTTCGAATTCGTTTCTTTTGCATGGAGTGTTACAACACCTTCTAGGTAAAGATGCCGTAGCGGTAAATGATCTCACTCTCCTACCCAAAGCGGGACACAAATTGAACACGAGTGCTTCATTCAGGGTTCGGCTGTGACACGTGTTCTATCAGTAAGAACACGAAAAGAGCTGCATTACCGTTGACTGAGCACCGGATTCGCGCCGTACTCAAATCATGCTGTCAGAAGCATGCTCCAGCGGAGGCTAGAAGGCGCGCTCTTACCTTGGGAAGCTGCTTCTGCTGCGCTACAGTTCGTGCAGCTGAGGTGTATCAATGAGCAAGGATCTCACGCTCTTGCAACTTTCTCATCTCGCAGCGCAGACATTGACTGGTAACGCCTTGAACTTTTTCGGAGCCGGCACGAACACTGTGAGGGCGAGCATGTTGTGGCACCTGCTTAACTGCGCCCGTGACCCCGAGGGTGTCCAGAGGAAGCTTCAGCAAGAAGTGGACAAAGTCGTGGGCCGGGACAGGGCTCCCGAATGGGAGGACAGGCACAAGATGCCCTACACCATGGCTGCCATCTGGGAGATGCTGCGCTGGAGGACCGTAGCGCCGTTGGGTGTCATCAGAGCGTAAGTAAATTGGACCTTGTGGAAGGGGAAGTTGTTATAGTTTTCAATCAATCAATCAATCAATCAATCAATCAATCAATCAATCAATCAATCAATCAATCAATCAATCAATCAATCAATCAATCAATCAATCAATCAATCAATCAATCGATATCGATCGATCTATCGATTGATCGATCGATCATTGATCGATCTCTTTATTCATCCAAAAGTTGCAGCAACTGTAGCTTGACGTAGGCTGCAACCAACGCCTTCTGTATACTCTATGCCTGTCGAACGGAGGAAAATACAACGGGGGCCGCCGCCCAAAGGGTTGCACGCCGCCGCCATTGCTTCAGGGTGGGGCGCCACCTTCGTTGGGGCATGGCAGAGCCGTATATAGATAGAGTTTGGCCATTTCATCGTGGAAGCATAGGAGGCAGATGAGGAGGCGCCATTGGCCGAAAGCGGGCTGGGCGTGTTCCAGGGCGTCTTCACAAATTCGAATGTGGCCAACCAGAAGCCGGAAATAATACCCTGGCGGTGGTCGCGAGAAACGAAATTAATAAGTGCACCGGAGTAACTCTCTGTCTACTGAAAATACGGTGCACGTGATGTTTCTATCATGCGTCATCCAAAACCATGGTGGAAGAGGGGGACTGGCGGAACGATCGACATAATCCGCACGCCAGGCGCCGAAGGCCGGGAATCTGCCATCCGAGTGGTCACGTTCTGCCCGAGCAAAACAGAGTTCGAGCGGCGCATTCGTTTCTCGCATCTTTTTGCAAGATCATAATAGAAACATCACGTGCAGCACATTTTTGACCATGAAGAGTTACTACATTTAACCCTTGCGTTGTTGTTAAAACTGTTTCTCGCCACCACCGCCAGGGGATTCTTTTCGGCTTCTGGTTGGCCAAGAAAGCATGTCAATCCCACTTTCTGCGTCTGGTGCACGCTTGCTTCTGCCCGCTCCTCCCATTGACCAAACTCTCTCTATACACCACTCTTGGGAATGGCAGAGCCGTATATAGATAGAATTTGGCCAATCATTGGGAAGTATAGGAGGCAAATCAGTAGGCGCCACTGGTCGAAAGGGGCTGGGCGTGTTCCAGGGCGATTTAACAAATTAAAATGTGGCCAACCGAAAGCCGCGAATAATACCCTGGCTGATGGTCGGCAGAAACAAAATGAATAATTGCGTCGGAGTAACTCTCGGTGACTGTAAATAGAGTACACGTGGTATTTCGATCACGGCACGTAATCCGTACGTGAGGCGCCGAGGGCCTGGCGTACGGATCTGCCGTCCGAGCAGTGGACTCCGTCCGAGCAAAACAGAGTTCGAGCGTCGCATTCGTTTCGTCCATCGTTTTGCATGATCATAATCGAAACATCACTTGCACCATATTTTCAGCCTCTGAAGAGTTACTACATTGAACTCATGCGCACTCATTAAAAGTGTTTCTCGCTACCACCGCTAGGAAATTATTTTCGACTTGTGGTTGGCCAAGAGAGCATGTCCAGCCCTCTGCCTGCGCCTGGGGCACGCCCTGGCTCTGCCCGCTCCTCTCATTGACAAAACTCCTCCTATATACGGCTCTGGGGCAGGGTAGAGAGCCTCGACTGAAGATAGGGTCCATCTCAATACAGAGGGAGCGCTTGCAATTTAATGGCGGACACCTCCTGCGGCGATCGGTCGCAAGTGCGCATGTCCTGCGTTTTCGCGTGGTGGGAAGGAAAGCAAAAGGAAAGGCGGATACGTTTGCAGAGGATCAGCGCTTTCGTCACC
Organism: Ixodes ricinus; assembly: GCA_037355805.1. Classification (NCBI taxonomy): domain Eukaryota; kingdom Metazoa; phylum Arthropoda; class Arachnida; order Ixodida; family Ixodidae; genus Ixodes; species Ixodes ricinus. Next base: position 13,501 of record JAZHYW010041367.1, on the reverse strand, counting down.
TCCTTGCAGCTCGTATGGCAAACGCGGCCCGTAAACCACGTGACTACAATCGAACAGTTGGAAACTCTCTGTAATCGAGGCTCTCAGGAGGCTAACGCCGAGCCGCCGTGGCATTGCGGCGCGCGACGCGTGGTCTGCTCCTGCCCTATAGAGAGCCTGTATTACAGAGAGCTTCCAACTGCTCGATCCGGGTCACGTGGTTTATCGGCCTCATTTGCAATACGAGCTGCGAGGAGGTGACAAAAGCGTGTATCGTCTGCAAACGTCTCAACCTTTCCTCCTGCTTTTCTCCTTGCCACGCGAAAATGCAGCGCATGCGCACTTTCGACCAGTCTCCGCAGTAGGCTTCAGCCATTAAATTGCAAACGGTCCCCATGGTTTGAGATGGACCCTCTCTTCAATCGGCTTCTCACACACTAAGTCATGTTTAGAAAGAAACCGGAGTGCCCCTAGAGGACGCCACACGGCTCCGCGCATGCGCTGATGGGGTGTGGGCAAGAAGCGCACCGTCGCGCATCAACAAAGCATTCGATTGCAAAGGTGTCGGCTTCGATGTGAGTCCCCGTACTCTTTTTCGCATTGGAGTTGTTGATTCTACGTCTCTGGACTATTTTAGTGGCCTCAGCGAAATTAACGGGGCTCGTTATACCCCAAAACTTCGCGTGAATGATGTGACATGCTGCGATTCATTCCGCGTGGACGCTGCAGAATGTACGCTAAAGCCTGATGCATATGATGTAGACTATGCTTGCTATTCTCAGTCGTGACGTCGATCGGGTTGCAAAAAAGCGTGGAGGGTAGCAGCGATGCTCGACGTCGGTACTAGAGATCGCTAGGAGAATGGGAGCATGCGAATCAGGCATAACAAGTCGGTTATGGTCATCGTAACAATGATCAACATCTTCTCGTATCTGTTTTTTACACCGGAGCCTACTTACCCAAACAACCCTCAAATTTGAATCCTTTTGAGACCTGCCATTACCTATCACAATTTCAGTGTCAATGTGTGGTCTACAGGTCGTTGTTGATTGAACGATCAGACGACAGTTTGAACAAGCAGACGAGTTTGAACGAGTAGATAACAGTTTGAACGACCAGACGGTTGTTTGAGCGTGGAGACACACCGAACGTGGTACTCATCTGGTCCGGACAACTTGACGGTTTTGTCGTACTCTAGTTGAAACAAAGAAATCTACCTGACGATCACAAATCACCGTGAATTCAATCCAAAGTGCTTCATTGCAAAAGCAACCGTGGTCCGACGGAATCTGGTTTTGCATTTTTCATGGCACCAATCTCCGTTCTCGGACAAATCGGGCAGGCAGAAAACACGGGAAAACTATCTTGACACCTTTCCCGGCTCTTTTGGTGTATCTCCAGTCTCGGCGTTTCAACAAAGAAGGCAGATTTTAGTCTGGTTTCTTCCAAAACAACACAGCAATGCGCGGCCCGCATGGCGACTTCCGCCCACACGCACAAACCGGAAATGCGCCTGATGCTCCACCACCACGCCGTGATGTAACAGAGTTGAGTTGGTGTTCCGTCCCTACGTAGGCAGCGCCGTCTGGCGGCGCACACGAACGTTAGAAAGGGAGGGGGAACTTAGTAAACGGGGCGGCCTCGGGACGCGCTTCTGACAGGAATAAATTATGTATACAGGAGGCCTTGCCCCAGCTCATTACAAAAAACGCGAGTAAGACAATTAAGTTTGCGTTTTGAACACTGTTGAGTCTAGACAACGTTAACAGCATGCACATATAGTACGTGTTTATAATTATTGTCAGCAGCTTGCAATATATTTTGTTGTGTGCATGATCAAGACAGTATTTCGAGTCATCAAAAATCTGAAGATCTCGACATTAGTTACAGAATGTGAAGAACTGTGTTCTCTTTCCTAAAAGATACCGACCAGCCTCAAGTGACCTGAAAAAAACAGCAAAAAAACATCAATCGATTACTTTGGACAAATACATGGCTTGCACTGGGTAAAGGTACCCTTCGTGTGCACTTTGCTTAAGGTAATGACATTTTTTGTAGTACGCAATGCCGACAGCACGCGCTGTCAGAGAAAAGTGCGAAGAAATAGCCGGTAACAAAATGCCGCCCTATCACTGTCAATGCCAAAGAGCTCGTGCTCAGGAACAGAAAAGGAAACAGAAGCGTCGTTAACGAAATGGTCAGATGTCATCACTCTAAGCAAAGCGCCCATGAATGCGCCCTATCACTAATGTTGTATCAAAGATCATTGTGGCGGCCTTGCTGCTGATCTCAGTACATTGTGCAGGAAACATTTCACACCATCGAATTTAGTTTTATCGGCAAGAACAAGTAGGAATGACCACTGTGCATGTTGCGGTAATGTGAAGTATGATCCGAAAGAAAACATTTAACGACAGAAGGGACTGTTTGAAACGTTGCACCGAGCTGAATTCACGCTGCCTCCGTCCCTTGAAGACCTAGGCGCAGTGTTGTTTTAATTCCATGTATGGAAGTAAACAGAAGCACCAGGTTCCCCCCTGCCTTACGCCTACCGTCAAGTATACATGTTTTGCGAATCTTTGAACGTAAGTATAACTCACTTTCTTGCTAGATTTTTTACGCTGAAATGTCAGTAGTATACCTGCTGAGTTCCTGTAGGGACTCCTACGGGAGCCAGAATTGCGCGTTCAGCCATCTTGAAATCCTAAGATATGCGGGAAAGCCACTCCTCGCGCGTGTAGGAGCCGTGCTCCGTCGATTGCGGCCGGTCACTTGACTGCAATTCGGCGAATAGCGGCGCCAGGCGCGCCGCCGCGCACGGAAAACAGGAAAGGAGGAAAAGGCACGAAGTAGAGGAACGTACTCCGTGACGGCGCGTGCAACGTCTACATTTCACTGCATGGCGCAGGATTCTTTGGTCTTCACGTGATCGATCTCGGCGAGTAGTGGCGCGGCGGCACGCGGAAAACGGGCGCGCAGCTCTGGCTTCCGCAGGGAGCCTATACAGGAACTCTAACCCTTCCCAGAAGTGCGCGACGTCTGGTAGCATTCGGCCGTGCCATTGAACCGAGCCTGCCGTTAAGTGTGTGCTCGTACTCTCGTGTACCGGACACGAGTGCCAAGTCAGAGTTGAGCAGAGTCGGATCCACCCACAGGCTTCGTCCCTGAGAGATGGTGACCGTCTGTGCTGCTCCGTGGACGTTTAAACGGCGTTTGTTGAGTTCACTTTGACACGCTTAAACCATATTGTGAATAAACGGTCATTTCCTTTTCTTTTTTATCTGCCAGAGTCGAACACGACACCACCATAGGCGGTTTCCACGTTCCCGCTGGCACCGTAGTACTGCCGAATGTCTGGGCGGTCCATAACGATCCTGACATTTGGGAACGCCCCTATGGACTTTGATCCGACCAGATTTCTAAACGCGGATCAGACCGAACTACTACCGAAGCCAGCCGCCTTGCTTTCTTTCAGTACAGGTAAGACAGTCGAGTCGATGTGACAGACGACCGCAGTGCTGACGGAGGCACAGTGGCCTAAGCGTATTTCAGCAGAATGTGTTTTGTTTGTACAAGAACTCTCCGTGAAAGAGCTTGCCACCACCTGACCTCGCAGCCCCGCCTTTGTCGGCGCTGCAGATCTTTTATTTTTATCGTTTAAACTGCGAGATCGCCTTTGGCGAATGCATTGCGGAAGGTAATCACTCACTGTAGAAAATTTATGAAAAAAACAAATGCAGCCTAACTGAAATTTTGCACAAAAGACATGAGTGTAAATGAAAGAAAAAGTAAAGTGCCGCAGAATAAATATCGTGTATGACGGCAGCTCTGAAAATAGCTTCGCTTAACGCTGTTTTACAGAATCTGCGTATTTGCAAAATTTCTGCACGAATTCGCAAGAAAAATTGCGTTGAGAGGAAATGTCATTCGAGGCTTTGGCGTCTCGAGAAAAAAGAAAGGGACTGAATGAGGTCACTGTTTTAGTTTTGATGCGCGTGACGTTTAGATGTCTGGCCTGTACGGTATGAGATTTGTAGAAATGATATGGGTAAAATTGAATTAGAAACCATAATAAACTTTATAAGAAATTGAAAGCGTGATAGAAGTTCCAATGGATCGATAGTTTGCCTTGATACGCATGCCCCTCGAAGCCAGTGGCACTTGTTTCATACCAATACCTTGATTATATAGGCCCCACCGAGAGATTTTGCACTGAAACTCTAAGTGAAAACTGAGGTAACTTCGGCAATGTTTGTGAGTGTTTATGATTTTAGCGAGATGCAGTAAAGGATTGATAAGCTATAGCCACGACATATAAGCAAAATAAATGGTGAAGTCAAGGCTTCCTTCGAGCTTAGACAGAACCAGGCATCTATCCGCGCGTTGAAACCTCTTGGAGGCATAATTAAAGATACCATATTCGCGAAGGTACGCCTTTTTCAACCTGTAGACGCGTATTTTATGTTACGTTTTCCCCAGTCGCTCTGATGATCAGATTAATTTGTTTTATTAGTAAGCCCCTGCTCACGAGATTTAAACTCTCACTTTTTCTTGCTTCCCGCTATCTTCATTTTCGGAGGGCTCCTCCCTCACTGCGAACAGACTGTAGTACCCATCTTTGAGTGTATTTTGTCTTTTTGTACACTTTCTTGTATTCATATTAGTAGTATATGGCACAAAAAGAAATGAAACCCAATGTAACAATACAATTGAAATGTCTTCCGACGGCCGCAGAGGCATGTGGCACTGCCACTCCACCTTTAGCTCACAAACAACTCCCCCCGCCCCCTTTTCCTCTTCCCTGACCATCCAGACGGTGGTTACACGGTGAAACGTCTAGAGTAAAGAAAACATTTTTTTTCTTATTTGCCTCTACCTTTCCGAACAGGACGGCGCATGTGTCCCGGAGAAACTTGGCCACGATGGAGTTGTTTATGTACCTGGCAACTCTGATGCAAAGGTTCAGGGTGCTGCCCAAGGAGGAGACACCGTCTCCATGGATATTTTCGACGGTTTCATCACCCTTCCGCTGCACTCCCAAGAGATCCGATTTATACCGAGATGAGCGAAGCGATGACAGGTTAATTTGAAGAGTATCAGGTCCAGGGTGTAAGATAGACAGGTGGGAAAGCGGCCCGCAGAAGCCTGCCCCAGCGCCGTGACCGGATTGTGTACTCGTCTGCTTGCGGGTACCCCCGATTTGCGACAGATGGCGCTGCGGCGAGAAGAAAAAAATCGGAATCGGATTTGCATGGAACTCTATGGAAGAGTGCGCAAAATAAACCGAGAGCACGACAGTTCTTCATTGAAAATCCACGAGAAACCATCTCCGTCAGTTTAGCTGGTCGCCACCGGTCGCCCACCCGGAGTGAGAGTTCGCGGTGCTCCACATAGATGGCGCCACAGAAAAAGAGAAAACCGAAGGGGACACAATCCGGTCGCTCATTTGGCTCTTGTTTCCCCACCTGCCTATCTTACACCCTGGTCAGGTCTAACTGGCATGCATATTTCTAAAATAATAAAGAAAAGTTAATCTGGATGCCCGATAGTTACTATTCCTGCCAGCTTACAGTACTCTTAGCACCGCTTATGGAATATAGGGAGGCGCCTTAGACTGTGGCTTCTCGTATAGACGTACGTGCGACAGACAGATATCTCATCAGTAGGTCTATACCCGTTTTCAGCTCAAGAAAAAGAAATGGCAAGTTTTGCGCATTGTTCATACGCGGCGCGAAGTAGTTCTTACGAGATTCGGTTGTCGGAGGAAAAAGCGATGCTCTTGGCAGGTTTGGATCGCGTACGTCTTGATAAGGTAACAAATACTTACTCGAAAATTCACCTATATATACTGGGTGATTCAAGGGGAGGTCAGGCACTTTAAATCGACCGCAAAATTCGGTTTCTTAACCTATCGCGCTACGATTTTGTGCAGCGTTGCCCACAGATGGTGCATTTTTTTGTAAAATTTGCAAAGAGCGAACTTACCTGAGGAAAAAGTAAAGAAAGAAAAAGGCTTAGCTCCTATGGAAACGCAGCGACGCCACCGGTCTTCAAACAACACGGCGCCGTTTCGCACGGGAGACAAGAGATGGCGCAACGAACGCCGCCAACGCAGAGGCTCTGCGCCAACGAACGAGCATACGGCGCCGAGAGCCAGCGTCTTTAGCAGACGATCTTTTCGACACAAAAGCGGCGCGCGTTCCGCAGGCGGCGACAGTCGCAGAAACAAAAACAGGCGCGGTAACAAGGAACTGCAGCTCCTTGTCTGCTAAAGACGCCGGCTCTCGGCGTCGTATGCTCGTTCGTTGGCGGCAGTTGGCGTCGCGACCGCTTGCGCCATCTCTTGTCTCCCGTGCGAAACGGCGCCGTGTTGTTTGAAGACCGGTGGCGTCGCTGCGTTTCCACAGGAGCTAAGCCTTTTTCTTTTCTTTACTTTTTCCTCAAATAAGTTCGCTCTTTGGCAAATTTTACAAAAAAAAAATGCACCATCTGTGGGCAACGCTGCACAAAATCGTAGCGCGATAAGTTAAGAAACCGAATTTTGCGGTCGATTTAAAGAGGCTGGCACTCCCTTGAATCACCCGGATATCTTAAAGCGCCCCTGAAAAGAAAAAAAAAAGTTTTTTTAAAACAATCTGGTTGGGACACGCGCGTCAAAAAATAAACTTTACGCGAAAAAATTTTTTTTTTAGAGCAGTATTGACGGCGAGAAATTTATTTGGAATTTTGCGCGCAAATTCCAGGTCATTCAGCTCAGCTTCTCATTGGTAACGATGGTCATTCAAATCAGCTTCTCATTGGCCAATGGAATGAGTGACAGCTTTGATGTTGGTTATGAAAATCTTCGTGATCTCTTGAAATCGCCTTTTGAATTACATATTTTTAGGTTTAAGAAACATTACATCGAATGAACGTCGTAATTGTTCACGAACGTTTTACAAAATCGTTACTTCCGTTCGGATAAAGAAACAAACAAAAGCTTCGCCATTTTGTTTTTCTGTCATGGTCGCCGTCTTGCAACGCGTCTCGCATCCTCCAGGTGGTTTTGTAGTTTTATCGCGGTTATATATGAAGAGCTCCTGAAGAGGGCTTGTTGCTTGTGTTAGTTAGTCATGGCCGATCCACATGACGGACTGATCCGCGGACGGATTGATAACGTGACGACATGTCCGCGGTTTCTGTCTGTCTCCCAAGCGTATCCACATGAGGGAGACGACGAGCAGACGACAGCGAGGACGGACCGAACCTGGTTGCCACCCCACAGTGCCGCGGAACTCCAACATTGCACCGTGGCACCGTTGTCCAAGAGAGAAATCGACGTTTGCTACCGCGATAAAGAATCGTACGCCGCTGTTACGTACAGATCGAGACAGAACACCGTGATAGACTTCGCGCGAAGCGCCACTAAGCTTTACTAACCCAAAGCATGAGAGTGACACAGGCATGGTCCTGCTCGAGAAGGGTTCCGCGTAGAAGCGACGAAGTTCTGGGCTCGCGAAGGGGCGTTTGGAGATGCGCTTCACGCACTCCGCGCTCGTGCACAACACCCAAGTTCACCACAGCCACAAGAGAGGTCTTGCTCGGTGAAATCCTGATTGGACGTGCCAGAATCATCGCGGCGTGCTAGACGAGTTTTGACGGAAGCTTCTTGACGCGGACCCGGAGGATGCACAGGAACCTGCGTCGCGTCAGCCAGGCAAAGTTCCTGCAGTTCCTTTCACACGTGGAACGAAGAAACGCCCGACAAAATGAACCAGCGAACGCACCAAAACACAACGATGCGCCACTTTTTGTTTTCATAGCCCAGAAACAAAAACAAGAAAACAATGTACTGTTGCCAGACTAGCCAGACTAAACGCTTTTCACGTCAATCTCCGCCAAAAATCCGCGAGTGAAAAAGGCGCTTGACTTTTTCAGTCCGCGCGTCCGCGGACGAGGCGCGGATTGCAGGAATCGGTGACGTGCCGGTCACTTGCTACACGGTCTGCGGACGAAAATCGCGATTCGGTCCGTCGTGCTGAATCGGCTGTACGACACGGTACGACGTGCGACCGGCAGACACAGGAAGTAGCAATGTCTCTCGTACGGGGCGCAGCCAAGCCAGCCAGCAGCCAAGCCGATCCCACTACGAAGAGGCGGGGCGTACTCTCTCCTCCACTCGCCCGAAATGCCGAGAGAGAGAAAAAGTGGAAAGGAGGTGACTACTGACTAAATTGCGTCTGGCGCAACCAATATTGCTCTAAAAAAATTTTTTTTTTTTTGCGTAAAATTAATTTTTTTTGATACGCGTGTCTTAACCAGACTGTTTTGAACAAAACTTTTTTTTCTTTTCAGGGGTCCTTTAAGTGCCCACATAAAGGGGAAATTAGTAATGCGCCGCAAGGAGCCATGGCTTTTTTTTTTTACAACGGTTCTTGAGTTAGAAAAAGGGGTATGGTAACCCATATTTTCGCCAATTCCCCCCCCCCCCCCCCGCTCCCAATTGTCCTCCGGCTTGAATGAATCTAGTCAAGAAAACCGAGCGTATTCATATACGATGGAAATCAACAACGTATCCACCACCATCATCATTATCATCATCATTAGACGTAGGAGGCGCCACAAGCAAAGCACATTTTTAAGAGCATCTATCAATAACCTAAGGTCCCATAACCTTATTACAGTGTTTTCGGGGTGTTAATTATCCTCGAATTCGGGAGGGTTTTTTAGAGGTTAATTCTTTTCTGCCGGTCTGGTGTTTTTTGGTGTCCATTTACAGCGTCAGACAAAAATTCGGTGTTTATCGGGGCATATGTTGAAGAAAATATGTCATGAGCTTGGGTTATTTTGAGGGGCATTTCAGCGGGACTCGAATACTTTGAAAACGTCCCGGTTGCTATAAGAGAGAAACAAAAATAAGGGGCGTGGTTCCACCCCCTCCTATAAAACAAAAAAATGCAAAAAAAAAAAGAAAGAAAAGAAAGAAGCAGTCTTGTGGACAGTCCAGTGTGGGGTATCTGGTATTTGCACATAGAGCTGTAGATGACGATTCTTTCCCGTAAGGCTTAGGGTTTGTTCGCGTTCAATGACGGCTCTAATTCGGTGTTTATTGTTTTTCCCCAAGTGGGCTCGAAGCGCCTTGGGTGTTGCTAAAGTGTTTCAGTAAATCGTTTGGATGCCTTTGATAACGATACCCGATAACAATACGTTGCACGCGCAGAGGCGTCGGGCGGACTGTCCGATATCGTTATCGGAGTCGGCGGAACGATATACTAATGCCCTAGTTACATTAGCGCTCTTAACTGTCATTAAGCTAAGGAGAGTTGACTCAATTGCGATCGGCCGGAATTACACGGCGGCGCCAACTGTAATTGAGTCGCTAACAACACTCATTGAGTTCAGCTGGGCTGGTCTGACCTTGATTAATAACGAACTTATCTCTCTCTCTCCCCGGGTTCAGCCAGACTTGAGACCAGCTTAAAGAAAACCGTCCCAGCGAGCAGCTCACTAAAAAACACTTGGCCCACATTACCCGTAACATCATCCCGCCACCCTCGCCCACGAGCTCCATTTCAACATCGCCAACACCTCTCTGTCATCTGTACACAATCTCATCAGATCGTCATTAGATGCGGCGCCATAGGCCTTTATGCGACGCCGCGGTTCTCCTGAACCAAAATAAATATTATTATTACTATTTATGAAAAATTAACTAAGGGAGGTTCGGCCCGATAGAGCTAAAGATGGCGGCGTCCGCCGCATCGCCGCCCATGGCCAGTGCCAGCGAAGCCCTTACTATTGCGGAACATTGGGGAAGTATCTATAGAAAGTATCGTAGTCACAAATATTGTTGGACGAGGTATGATTCAAGGCTAGAGCTTCCGCTACAACGATCACGGAATGTCGCGAAATCCAAATCTTGGCAAGATTGGATTGGATTTGTATTGGATTATATTGGCTCTTCCCTTTTCATGGGTTGAGCTAACGTTGGGTGAGGAAACAGTGTCCAGCGCCAACGTTTTCTCGACGCAGACTTTTTCGATACTGGGCCGCACCCCGTAACGACTGAAAATATCCTTTCCCTTTGGAGCAACGTACTTTGGATCCACAGACAACGCTTTTCGGCTCCTCATACACGAATATATTACGGAAAAAAAAACACGATTACCTTGCTAAACCTCTTCCAGTCTTGAACAAAATGGCCTTTCTCAAGTACCCAAAACGAGATGCGTCCCTTAACTTTTCATGGAGACGTCGATTCTTGGCCTCATCCACTCTCTTAGGTATGCGCCAACGCTTTCATAGGCCAACAACAAGAAAAACAACAAAACTCCGGGCTCTGTTCTATGCCAGAATTCGTTGCCTTAGAATTCTCTATCTTTCTGCCACCAGTCGTTGAGTCGTCGTTTTGTGCCTTCGAGGACATGGCCTCTTCTTTTGCCGAGTAAGACTTCCGTTTCTGCCTCTCTTCATTGAATTCGTGTGAAACGTTCTGATTATCGATTTATTTAATCTAAAAAAGAAGTTAATTATATTTTGTTTTAAACGTTTATAATTAATGAAGAGAGTGAATATAATTCATTTGCAACACTAAAAAAAAAGGAAAAGTGACACTAGTTTTGGTTTCGTTTCGGTTTTGAACTGTGTCTCTTGTCGCGCCTCTCAACTCGGGTTCGATTTATGTGCAGTGTAACACCGGACGACTTGGTTGAGCTCAATGCATGTGTTTAAGAGTTGCCAACGATCGGTGGCTTAATGACAGTTGAAAGTGCTTCTGTCACTAGGGGTATAAAACCACCCTACTACTTTTCGGAGTCAATCGGAAAATACCAAAAACACAGAACCCCATTTATACAGTAGCATTTCGTGTTTTCGCGGAATTCCGGAAACTCGAAAAGTAATCCTCGAATACGTTTTATCTAATTCGGGAGCAGCGTAGATCCCAAAATGGGAGCCTGGAATAAGAAATTCCTAAGCTTCGCTGAAATGAATCTTTGTCTGTGGCTTCTATTCTGTGTTCCATTCAGAACGCTGCCCGCACGGAACTGTCGGCAAGGCTGTTTCCTTCTTCGAATAACGCATCTCCACGTGTCGTTCCCGCATTTCCACAGAGTGCCTGGACGCTTTCCCAACATTAGAGGGGCACGTGTTGTGCACCCATACTGGGAGCATGGGGAATCCCATGTCCGTGTACACTGTTTTCTTCAACACAAGCACCACTGCAGGCCGTATTTTGTCCCCCGGATCTCAAATTGACGCCGACAAGCAGCACCGAATTTCGAGGGGGGGGGCAGGCAGGGAGGGGAAGAGGGGAGGGGTGGAGGGTATAGAATTGTTAAAAGCCATCCAAAAATTTGAGGGAAAGAAACAAACAAAAAAAGAACGTAATATAAGTTGTAAGCATTTCCGGGGGAAGTGAGAACTACCCCGAAAACTTGGAAGAAAAAAAGGTGTGCATAAACGGCCGTGTGCAAAATCTGAAAGGCCAGATGCGTTTGCTTTGTACGTTGAAGTCGCGCTTACACTTTTTGCACGCTATCATACAATAGTGACAGTCGTACGGTCATGCTCGAGGAAGTTTATTTATTTAAAGGTTTGCTGTCATTGGTTAAACAAAGCCTGGCTGCAGATGTTTTCGAGGCATGCATATTTATGGCCCGACTTATGCTTCCAATGCGACTGATACGTGTCCGCCAGCAGTTATGTCACATCCATGCCCTGGTGTACTTCATGGAAGGCGTATATAGTACTTTGAAGCAGGGCGTGTAGATGGCGTTTCAGCTCTGCTCTATGGAACAGCGCTGATTTATGAAACAAAAATCTAGATGGTGCTTCGAGCGACGGAAGGTGAGCTGAGGATTGGGCGACAGAGTGCCCCCGCCTGGTGATTCCACAACTGAGGCAATCCTGGTAACGTTGGGCAATGCTTTCTTTCCACCGGTTTTTGGCGTGTACTGTTTCTAAAAACAAGTCCTCCCTGGTTTGGAGCGCACGCTCGTTCATTCTACCGTTGAATATCAGACAGTGACCAAAACCTCACATGCGCCAGTTTGTCAGTCACCAAGAGTTATACCTTTTTGCTCAAGCGGCGGCAAGGCCGCAGTGCGACGCTACGCGCGGCCAGAGTACGACCGAGAGAGCGACGAGACCTGTTGGAACATACTCAGAAGTTCTTAGGACGAGAGTACATACTGGCGCGCTGGCGCCATTTGTGCGGTGACACTGGAACTGCATTTCACAAGAGCGAAGGTTTGCGGAATTTTCGAGGTCAAATGGCGTAATACTTGCCAGAAAGGCTCGTTTCTAGCGTTGACAAAAGTTTTTAGAGCCACGGCAACAATGGCAGCTGCGCGTGAGAATTAGAAAATATGCCGGACCGCCAAGTTTTCACTGCAACCCAATAGGTGACGCCAGTGTGTCCTCCCGTCGTAAGAGATATTAAGAGGTTCCAAGGCACTCAGTTCTAAGCGGTCGCAAGTGAGTACGGGCGGTCGATTAAGACGGCTGAAAGTTGCCGTCGAGTCGTATTTCTAGCGATCGCGGCCCCCGCTAGGGGCTGTTTCGCGGCCTGTAGTTGGCCCCGAGATGCTCGCCTATTCAAACCAATAAATGGCCAAACTCTCCCAATATACGGCTGTGCCTGGCCACCGGCTGATGTGACGTCAGCTCAAGCCATGCATCGAATGCGGTACTCCGTGAGATATTCAGTGACCCTGGGTGCTACGTACTCTACACTGGAGCCACTGCATAGCTGCGCTTCAAGTAATGCCACTTCAGCCGTCTTCTGGTGGTTTCAATCATAGGTTTGCCAGTTATGTCTCAAGTTCTATCTGAATGCATGAATCGCTTTCGTCCTTTAGAAATGTTAAAACGAGTCTTGGATAGATGGAAAGAAAATATATGGACTGATCCTCTTAACACCATATCTATAAGCTCAGGACTTTGCACTTTGCACTAAGTATCAAAATGGCGGCATCCTGAAACAATTAAGGGAACGAAGTGCCAATACTCTAGGGAACCTGTTTAGTGGGTCTAGTCTACCTATTTAGTGGCTCTAGCGAGGAGTTTTATCCGGCAGCCAAATATCTGATATCTTTCTTCCCGCAAATACGACGAAAACGGCCGTGCGAACCGATTGTTTTGACACACCGATTCGAGTGAGAATGCGCAAGTATATCTTATCGAGGGGCGTCAGATCACGGCTGTACAGAGAGCAGGTGGAAGTCCCTTTATTGACAACGACTGATTTGGTGATATCGTGAATGCGCGAAGGTCACTCAGAGGACGTCGCACAAAGCGACTTGTTTGTGATCGACCGGGTTTTGAACGAAGCGGCAATTCGAGCCAACCGACCGCCGCCACCGAGGGCAACGAGCTGTGTGATCACCAGAACCCTCATAGTTTTGTTTTATGGACGACGAGATGCTTCGAGTCCTATTCACCATATTTTGTTTGGAAGGTGAGTATTCGTCTTTCATTCGTTCCTATTTTGTCATTGCTGTGTTTATTGCTCTTGGACGTTTTTTTTTCGAGGAATGCGGTT
>JAZHYW010041366.1:0-11635 GCA_037355805.1 Ixodes ricinus | reverse complement strand
TCGCGGAGACGCCCTCCATCGCAGTCACCGGTGAGCGTGCGCCAATGGCTCATGTTCGTCACCGTCAGGGGCCGCAGTACAAGCGTCTGAGCTCAGTGTGTGCTCCGCTTTTCTTCACGCCACCCGTCTGCTGCGAGCCCTCGCCGCACCGTGTTTCTACGACAGCTCGAGCCGAACGCGGAAGCGCTCAAGAACATCGCGGAGACACCCACTCCATCGCGGTCACCGGTGAGCGTGACGCCAGTGGCTCATGTTCGTCACCGTCAGGGAGCCGCAGTACAGGCGATACTGAGGCTCAGTGTGTGCTCGACTTTTCTTCGCGACCCTGTCTGCTGCGAGCCCTCGCCGCACCGTGTTTCTACGACAGCGCGAGCCGAACGCGGGAAGCGCTCAAGAACATCGCAGGAGAGCTGCCCTCCATCGCCATGATCACCGGTGAAGGCGTGCGCCAATGGCTCATGTTCGTCACCGTCAGGGGCCGCAGTACCAGCGTCTGCAGAGCTCCAGTGTGTGCTCCGCTTTTTCTTCACGCCGCCCGTCATGCCTGCGACCCTGCACGCCTGCACGATGTTTCTACGACAGCTCGAGCCGAACGCCGGAATCGCTCAAGAACATCGCGGGAGACGCCACTCCATCGCAGTCACCGGTGAGCGTGCGCCAATGGCTCATGCTCACCACCGCCAGGGGCCGCAGTACAAGCGTCTGAGCTACCGTGAATGCGTCATCCGCTTTTCGTCACGCCGCCCGTCTGCTGCGAGCCCTTGCCGCACCGTGTTTCTACGACAGCTCGAGCCAAACGCAGGAAGCGCTCAAGAACATCGCGGGAGACGCCCACCATCGCAGTCACCGGTGAGCGTGCGCCAAGGCTCATGTTCGTCACCGTCAGGGGGCCGCAGTACAAGCGTCTGAGCTCAGTGTGTGCTCCGCTTTTCTTCACGCCGCCCGTCTGCTGCGAGCCCTCGCCGCACCGTGTTTCTACGACAGCTCGAGCCGAACGCGGGAAGCGCTCAAGAACATCGCGGGAGACACCCTCCATCGCAGTCACCGGTGAGCGTGCGCCAATGGCTCATGTTCGTCACCGTCAGGGGCCGCAGTACAAGCGTCTGAGCTCAGTGTGTGCTCCGCTTTTCTTCACGCCGCCCGTCTGCTGCGAGCCCTCGCCGCACCGTGTTTCTACGACAGCTCGAGCCGAACGCGGGAAGCGCTCAAGAACATCGCGGGAGACGCCCTCCATCGCAGTCACCGGTGAGCGTGCGCCAATGGCTCATGTTCGTCACCGTCAGGGGCCGCAGTACAAGCGTCTGAGCTCAGTGTGTGCTCCGCTTTTCTTCACGCCGCCCGTCTGCTGCGAGCCCTCGCCGCACCGTGTTTCTACGACAGCTCGAGCCGAACGCGGGAAGCGCTCAAGAACATCGCGGGAGACGCCCTCCATCGCAGTCACCGGTGAGCGTGCGCCAATGGCTCATGTTCGTCACCGTCAGGGGCCGCAGTACAAGCGTCTGAGCTCAGTGTGTGCTCCGCTTTTCTTCACGCCACCCGTCTGCTGCGAGCCCTCGCCGCACCGTGTTTCTACGACAGCTCGAGCCGAACGCGGGAAGCGCTCAAGAACATCGCGGGAGACACCCTCCATCGCAGTCACCGGTGAGCGTGCGCCAATGGCTCATGTTCGTCACCGTCAGGGGCCGCAGTACAAGCGTCTGAGCTCAGTGTGTGCTCCGCTTTTCTTCACGCCGCCCGTCTGCTGCGAGCCCTCGCCGCACCGTGTTTCTACGACAGCTCGAGCCGAACGCGGGAAGCGCTCAAGAACATCGCGGGAGACGCCCTCCATCGCAGTCACCGGTGAGCGTGCGCCAATGGCTCATGTTCGTCACCGTCAGGGGCCGCAGTACAAGCGTCTGAGCTCAGTGTGTGCTCCGCTTTTCTTCACGCCGCCCGTCTGCTGCGAGCCCTCGCCGCACCGTGTTTCTACGACAGCTCGAGCCGAACGCGGGAAGCGCTCAAGAACATCGCGGGAGACGCCCTCCATCGCAGTCACCGGTGAGCGTGCGCCAATGGCTCATGTTCGTCACCGTCAGGGGCCGCAGTACAAGCGTCTGAGCTCAGTGTGTGCTCCGCTTTTCGTCACGCCGCCCGTCTGCTGCGAGCCCTCGCCGCACCGTGTTTCTACGACAGCTCGAGCCGAACGCGGGAAGCGCTCAAGAACATCGCGGGAGACGCCCACCATCGCAGTCACCGGTGAGCGTGCGCCAATGGCTCATGTTCGTCACCGTCAGGGGCCGCAGTACAAGCGTCTGAGCTCAGTGTGTGCTCCGCTTTTCGTCACGCTGCCCGTCTGCTGCGAGCCCTCGCCGCACCGTGTTTCTACGACAGCTCGAGCCGAACGCGGGAAGCGCTCAAGAACATCGCGGGAGACGCCCACCATCGCAGTCACCGGTGAGCGTGCGCCAAGGCTCGATGTTCGTCACCGTCAGGGGCCGCTGTACAAGCGTCTGAGGCTCAGTGTGTGCTCCGCTTTTCGTCACGCCGCCCGTCTGCTGCGAGCCCTCGCCGCACCGTGTTTCTACGACAGCTCGAGCCGAACGCGGGAAGCGCTCAAGAACATCGCGGGAGACGCCCACCATCGCAGTCACCGGTGAGCGTGCGCCAAGGCTCATGTTCGTCACCGTCAGGGGCCGCAGTACAAGCGTCTGAGCTCAGTGTGTGCTCCGCTTTTCGTCACGCCGCCCGTCTGCTGCGAGCCCTCGCCGCACCGTGTTTCTACGACAGCTCGAGCCGAACGCGGGAAGCGCTCAAGAACATCGCGGGAGACGCCCACCGTCCCAGTCACCGGTGAGCGTGCGCCAAGGCTCATGTTCGTCACCGTCAGGGGCCGCTGTACAAGCGTCTGAGCTCAGTGTGTGCTCCGCTTTTCGTCACGCCGCCCGTCTGCTGCGAGCCCTCGCCGCACCGTGTTTCTACGACAGCTCGAGCCGAACGCGGGAAGCGCTCAAGAACATCCTGGGAGACGCCCACCGTCCCAGTCACCGGTGAGCGTGCGCCAAGGCTCATGTTCGTCACCGTCAGGGGCCGCTGTACAAGCGTCTGAGCTCAGTGTGTGCTCCGCTTTTCGTCACGCCGCCCGTCTGCTGCGAGCCCTCGCCGCACCGTGTTTCTACGACAGCTCGAGCCGAACGCGGGAAGCGCTCAAGAACATCCTGGGAGACGCCCACCGTCCCAGTCACCGGTGAGCGTGCGCCAAGGCTCATGTTCTTCACCGTCAGGGGCCGCAGTACAAGCGTCTGAGCTCAGTGTGTGCTCCGCTTTTCGTCACGCCGCCCGTCTGCTGCGAGCCCTCGCCGCACCGTGTTTCTACGACAGCTCGAGCCGAACGCGGGAAGCGCTCAAGAACATCCTGGGAGACGCCCACCGTCCCAGTCACCGGTGAGCGTGCGCCAAGGCTCATGTTCTTCACCGTCAGGGGCCGCTGTACAAGCGTCTGAGCTCAGTGTGTGCTCCGCTTTTCGTCACGCCGCCCGTCTGCTGCGAGCCCTCGCCGCACCGTGTTTCTACGACAGCTCGAGCCGAACGCGGGAAGCGCTCAAGAACATCGCTGGGAGACGCCCACCGTCGCAGTCACCGGTGAGCGTGCGCCAAGGCTCATGTTCGTCACCGTCAGGGGCCGCTGTACAAGCGTCTGAGCTCAGTGTGTGCTCCGCTTTTCGTCACGCCGCCCGTCTGCTGCGAGCCCTCGCCGCACCGTGTTTCTACGACAGCTCGAGCCGAACGCGGGAAGCGCTCAAGAACATCCTGGGAGACGCCCACCGTCCCAGTCACCGGTGAGCGTGCGCCAAGGCTCATGTTCTTCACCGTCAGGGGCCGCTGTACAAGCGTCTGAGCTCAGTGTGTGCTCCGCTTTTCGTCACGCCGCCCGTCTGCTGCGAGCCCTCGCCGCACCGTGTTTCTACGACAGCTCGAGCCGAACGCGGGAAGCGCTCAAGAACATCGCTGGGAGACGCCCACCGTCCCAGTCACCGGTGAGCGTGCGCCAAGGCTCATGTTCTTCACCGTCAGGGGCCGCTGTACAAGCGTCTGAGCTCAGTGTGTGCTCCGCTTTTCGTCACGCCGCCCGTCTGCTGCGAGCCCTCGCCGCACCGTGTTTCTACGACAGCTCGAGCCGAACGCGGGAAGCGCTCAAGAACATCGCTGGGAGACGCCCACCGTCCCAGTCACCGGTGAGCGTGCGCCAAGGCTCATGTTCTTCACCGTCAGGGGCCGCTGTACAAGCGTCTGAGCTCAGTGTGTGCTCCGCTTTTCGTCACGCCGCCCGTCTGCTGCGAGCCCTCGCCGCACCGTGTTTCTACGACAGCTCGAGCCGAACGCGGGAAGCGCTCAAGAACATCGCTGGGAGACGCCCACCGTCCCAGTCACCGGTGAGCGTGCGCCAAGGCTCATGTTCTTCACCGTCAGGGGCCGCTGTACAAGCGTCTGAGCTCAGTGTGTGCTCCGCTTTTCGTCACGCCGCCCGTCTGCTGCGAGCCCTCGCCGCACCGTGTTTCTACGACAGCTCGAGCCGAACGCGGGAAGCGCTCAAGAACATCCTGGGAGACGCCCACCGTCCCAGTCACCGGTGAGCGTGCGCCAAGGCTCATGTTCTTCACCGTCAGGGGCCGCTGTACAAGCGTCTGAGCTCAGTGTGTGCTCCGCTTTTCGTCACGCCGCCCGTCTGCTGCGAGCCCTCGCCGCACCGTGTTTCTACGACAGCTCGAGCCGAACGCGGGAAGCGCTCAAGAACATCGCTGGGAGACGCCCACCGTCCCAGTCACCGGTGAGCGTGCGCCAAGGCTCATGTTCTTCACCGTCAGGGGCCGCTGTACAAGCGTCTGAGCTCAGTGTGTGCTCCGCTTTTCGTCACGCCGCCCGTCTGCTGCGAGCCCTCGCCGCACCGTGTTTCTACGACAGCTCGAGCCGAACGCGGAAGCGCTCAAGAACATCCTGGGAGACGCCCACCGTCCCAGTCACCGGTGAGCGTGCGCCAAGGCTCATGTTCTTCACCGTCAGGGGCCGCTGTACAAGCGTCTGAGCTCAGTGTGTGCTCCGCTTTTCGTCACGCCGCCCGTCTGCTGCGAGCCCTCGCCGCACCGTGTTTCTACGACAGCTCGAGCCGAACGCGGGAAGCGCTCAAGAACATCCTGGGAGACGCCCACCGTCCCAGTCACCGGTGAGCGTGCGCCAAGGCTCATGTTCTTCACCGTCAGGGGCCGCTGTACAAGCGTCTGAGCTCAGTGTGTGCTCCGCTTTTCGTCACGCCGCCCGTCTGCTGCGAGCCCTCGCCGCACCGTGTTTCTACGACAGCTCGAGCCGAACGCGGGAAGCGCTCAAGAACATCGCTGGGAGACGCCCACCGTCCCAGTCACCGGTGAGCGTGCGCCAAGGCTCATGTTCTTCACCGTCAGGGGCCGCTGTACAAGCGTCTGAGCTCAGTGTGTGCTCCGCTTTTCGTCACGCCGCCCGTCTGCTGCGAGCCCTCGCCGCACCGTGTTTCTACGACAGCTCGAGCCGAACGCGGGAAGCGCTCAAGAACATCCTGGGAGACGCCCACCGTCCCAGTCACCGGTGAGCGTGCGCCAAGGCTCATGTTCTTCACCGTCAGGGGCCGCTGTACAAGCGTCTGAGCTCAGTGTGTGCTCCGCTTTTCGTCACGCCGCCCGTCTGCTGCGAGCCCTCGCCGCACCGTGTTTCTACGACAGCTCGAGCCGAACGCGGGAAGCGCTCAAGAACATCGCTGGGAGACGCCCACCGTCCCAGTCACCGGTGAGCGTGCGCCAAGGCTCATGTTCTTCACCGTCAGGGGCCGCTGTACAAGCGTCTGAGCTCAGTGTGTGCTCCGCTTTTCGTCACGCCGCCCGTCTGCTGCGAGCCCTCGCCGCACCGTGTTTCTACGACAGCTCGAGCCGAACGCGGGAAGCGCTCAAGAACATCGCTGGGAGACGCCCACCGTCCCAGTCACCGGTGAGCGTGCGCCAAGGCTCATGTTCTTCACCGTCAGGGGCCGCTGTACAAGCGTCTGAGCTCAGTGTGTGCTCCGCTTTTCGTCACGCCGCCCGTCTGCTGCGAGCCCTCGCCGCACCGTGTTTCTACGACAGCTCGAGCCGAACGCGGGAAGCGCTCAAGAACATCGTGGGAGACGCCCACCGTCCCAGTCACCGGTGAGCGTGCGCCAAGGCTCATGTTCTTCACCGTCAGGGGCCGCTGTACAAGCGTCTGAGCTCAGTGTGTGCTCCGCTTTTCGTCACGCCGCCCGTCTGCTGCGAGCCCTCGCCGCACCGTGTTTCTACGACAGCTCGAGCCGAACGCGGGAAGCGCTCAAGAACATCGCTGGGAGACGCCCACCGTCCCAGTCACCGGTGAGCGTGCGCCAAGGCTCATGTTCTTCACCGTCAGGGGCCGCTGTACAAGCGTCTGAGCTCAGTGTGTGCTCCGCTTTTCGTCACGCCGCCCGTCTGCTGCGAGCCCTCGCCGCACCGTGTTTCTACGACAGCTCGAGCCGAACGCGGGAAGCGCTCAAGAACATCCTGGGAGACGCCCACCGTCCCAGTCACCGGTGAGCGTGCGCCAAGGCTCATGTTCTTCACCGTCAGGGGCCGCTGTACAAGCGTCTGAGCTCAGTGTGTGCTCCGCTTTTCGTCACGCCGCCCGTCTGCTGCGAGCCCTCGCCGCACCGTGTTTCTACGACAGCTCGAGCCGAACGCGGGAAGCGCTCAAGAACATCGTGGGAGACGCCCACCGTCCCAGTCACCGGTGAGCGTGCGCCAAGGCTCATGTTCTTCACCGTCAGGGGCCGCTGTACAAGCGTCTGAGCTCAGTGTGTGCTCCGCTTTTCGTCACGCCGCCCGTCTGCTGCGAGCCCTCGCCGCACCGTGTTTCTACGACAGCTCGAGCCGAACGCGGGAAGCGCTCAAGAACATCGTGGGAGACGCCCACCGTCCCAGTCACCGGTGAGCGTGCGCCAAGGCTCATGTTCTTCACCGTCAGGGGCCGCTGTACAAGCGTCTGAGCTCAGTGTGTGCTCCGCTTTTCGTCACGCCGCCCGTCTGCTGCGAGCCCTCGCCGCACCGTGTTTCTACGACAGCTCGAGCCGAACGCGGGAAGCGCTCAAGAACATCGCGGGACGCCCTCCATCGCAGTCACCGGAGGCCTCAGGACAAGCTCCGGAAGTGCTTCCTTGAACGTTCTTCAGTGAGCACCGCCCTCCCAGTGCTCCCAAGAAAAGAATCACCACGCCACAATATCTGGGAACTCAAACTGCCGTGTACGTGTCCAGACGCACAGGGTGTGACGGCCGTCATCATGGTCGACACAAAGTTTTAACCGGCGAGTGCTTTCGACCTCGTCACGGGTGAGACTGTCGTCTTTTAAACATTTCCTTGTATTTGGCCACCCACGGGTCACTATGGACTGCTTAGTGTGCTTAGAGGCCGTTCCCTCTGATGGGAAATACATAACGTGTGTCGAATGTGGTAATTCTTACCATCTGGGAGCATGTGCGGGAATTTCAGACAGTACTTTTAAATCCATGGGCCAAAAACGTGTAACCTGGCAATGCAAGACATGCCGCCGTAAAGACTCTCGTTCTGGTCTCGCAAGCAGTCTGGAAGACTCGCAGCTTCCGACTTGCTGCTCGGTAACTCTGGACGAGGTAAACAACAAACTTGATATGTTGCTTTCAATCAAGACCAGTGTAGATAAACTGCTCCCACTCCCGGCCAAGGTCGATGAACTACTGGCTCTTAAGCCTGCCTTGGAAGAACTTAAAGGTCAAGTAGGTGACCTACAGGCCTCAGTTGAGTTCTGCTCTGGTCAGTACGATACACTTCTGGACAAGGTCAAGGGTAACGAAGAAAGAACGGGGAACCTAGAAAGTGAGCTGGCGAATGTGAAGGGGATAGTCGGCGAGCAGTCGCACACCATTACGCAACTTCAGAATGATCTAAGCGACATGCAGACTTTTGTGAATAAGTCGACTTTGGAAATCCACGGCGTACCGTACGGCCAGAATGAGGATCTCTGTTTGCTGGTCATTAACATTGCCACAAAACTTGAACTACCAGTCCCCCAGCAAAGTGATTTTAATGAACTCTCTCGTCTCCCGTCAAAGAGGGGTACCGCTGCCCCAATTCTAGTAACGTTTGCGTCGTGCGACACGAGAGAAAGGTGGATGAGCTACCGTAGTCGCCTGCGGAAACTGCCAAAGTCGGATGCACTCTCAAGTGTATTTTTTAACGAGCACCTGTCCAGGGTCTGCAGGGAACTGTTCTGGAAGGCGAGAGTAAGAGGAAAGGAAATGGGTTACAAGTTCGTCTGGGTTAAGTCAGGAAAAATCTACGCAAAGAAGGCGGAAGGCATGGACATTGTCCGTGTAACCAATGTTCAAGACCTGGAAAAAATACGCTAGACTATGGCAGTGACCTTTAATAGGTGTAAGGATTTCAAAGAGTTCGAGCAGTTACTCGAAACACCTTTTCAATCATTTTCTGTTGTTCACGTTAATATTAGAAGTCTGAGGAAGTACTGGGAACAGTTTAAAGTTTTGGTAATTGAAGTTTCGTCTCGTATAGACGTGTTTGTCGTTTCTGAATCAAATGTTCCAGAAGCACTGTGGGATCTTTTTCAGTTGCCTGGGTACAACTCCTTTTGGTTCTCTCGACAGTATTCCACTGGAGGGGGGCTCGTAGTTTACGTTAAAGGGGAATGGCTCGTTTCAAGACAGGAAGTGTCTTTCAATTACGTAGAATGTATTTTTTTAAAAATCGAGAACTCCTGTCACTCCCTTTCTCTCTTAGCCTGTTATAGGCCCCCATCCAAAAGCGTCAGACAATTTTTTCAGGAACTCTCGGAGATCCTAGCCGCGAGTTACAGTCAGGGGTTACTTTTCATCGTAGGGGATATCAACATAGATTTGCTGAAAGATGACAAGTCTGAGGTTTGCGACTATCTTAACACACTTGCTAGTGCGGGAATCGAAAGTACTATTAGTTCCCCGACAAGGGAGGAATTTATGGCTGGAAGGCTGGTATCTTCGTGTATCGACCATATTCTGGTTAGGACTCTTGACACAACGGTGAGGTCGGCAGTAATTTTGCAAAAGCTGGCGGACCACTATTTTGTTGGATGCCAAATGGTTTGGCAGCGCACGTCGGGATGTGCCAACATCAGTCGACAATCTTTAGAAATTTTCGATAGACAAATTATGGACTCACTGGCGTCGTCTTATGATTGGAGCTCGTTTCTCAAAACTGTGTCATATTCTGATGTTTACCAAAAATTTGTTGTTCTCCACGACTCTTTCAAGTCAAAGGCACGGCGAAACGTTGTAGTGAAAAAACGTAAGCCAGAGTGCGTTTGGTTAAGCGCAAATATTTTATCTGCAATCGCGGAGAAAGAAAGGTTATGGGCGCGTTGTAGGCGATCACCTGCAAATGCTCAACTGCGCGAAGTCTTTCGTGCAACCAGAAATAAGGTTAATGCCCTTGTTCGCTCCGCTAAAAGGATCTACTTCCAAAAAGAATTTTCAAAAAATCGTTTTAACATAGCGAAAACCTGGTCCCTTGCAAACGGTCTTCGAGGATGCCACCGCCAGCGCTCCCTTGATGACGTCATAGTTAAGAACTTCGGTGACTATACTAAGGGGACGGTAGAAAAATTTAACACCTTTTTTGCTGCGTCATCCGAGCAAACACTCAGTGGGAGCGTGCAGGAATTAACCTTGAAAGGTACGAATTGTGCGTCCGCTTTTCTTTATGAGATTGATGAAGAGGGTTTGCGTTCTGCCGTGTTCGGTATTAAGTGGACGAGATCACCAGGCGTTGACGGAATTACCGTTGGTTTTCTACAAAGGAACTTTGATTCGCTAAAACATGTGCTGCGTTATATGCTCAACGGTTTCATTCAAACATGTTCGATTCCCGAAGCGTTGAAAGTGGCTATTGTTAGACCGATTTCCAAGGGGGTCAATCAAAAGCAATAGAAAACTATCGCCCCATATCTATTCTGCCTGTTCTAGGACACTTGTTGGAAAAGCATCTCTTCGTGGCGATGAATAGTTTTCTGGACCGCCACCCCATAATGTCAGCCTCCCAGTACGGTTTCGTGCCTGGAAAGGGCACGCAATTGTTACTAGATGACGTCGCCGATTTTTTGAACTCCGCGTTCGATGACAATATGTTTTCCTGTGCGTTATTTCTAGACGTTGCAAAAGCCTTCGACACCGTCAACCATGATATCTTGCTAAGAAAATTGTTTAAGATCGGGTTTCGTGGGCCTTTTTTTGCACTTCTGGCAAATTTTCTGTCAAATCGATCACAACGGGTTCGAGTGGGCAATGAAACAAGCTCCGTTTATTATCTACGAGCGGGGGTTCCCCAAGGCTCTGTGTTATCGCCACTGCTGTTCAATATTTATGTCAACGACCTTATCTCTGTCATTTCGGGTTGTAAATGTTATCAATATGCCGACGACACCCTGCTGATTTCCAGACATGTGAATTTCGACAGTGCATGTAATAATTTGCAAACTAATGCCAGTAGAGTGGTGGACTGGTACGCCTCTAATCTTTTAAAAGTCAATCCAGTAAAAACTAAATTGATCTGTTTCCGAAATCCGCTAAAACATGGTTTCGTAGATAAGCCTTTCTTTTTACGCGGGGTCGATAGCGTATCTGGCAGTAGCGTTCCTGTTCAATGGGTAGGCAGCACGAAGTACATGGGTATTATTTTTGAAAGCGACATGTCCTGGAACAAGCAGTTAGCCTACATATGTCGTGTCTTACGGAATGTAGCTTGTCTGTTATACAATATTAGAGTTTTTGTTCCTTTCCACGTTAGAAAAATCCTCGTTCATGCCTTGGCGTACAGTGTGCTAAGGTACGGTGTGACAGTGTTCGCGCACAGTGCAGGGCTCTGGCACGAGAAGGTAAACAGTGTTTTGAAGTGTCTCTTAAAAAATGTGGCATACAATTCAAGTTATTCAAACAGCACGAATCTCTTCGCCGATCTAGAGATGCCAAATTTTTTTTTCTTTGTACCAACAAACAGTAATTCTTCGGTATTTTTGGACGGACAGCTACAAGATCCCACATGTATCGTCTCGTTTTCTTAGGCAGTCTATCAGATTTGAGAAACCACGCTGTTTCACGAGATACGGAATGAAAACGCGAGATTACTACGTTCCCGACACCTTCAATCAGCTACCCGATTGTGTATTTTCCCTAGATTCCAAGACGAAAGTTAAGACATGGCTCCGCGAATATATGTCGGACGCAGTGTAAACAGTTTTAAATAATTTTCTTTTCTTTTTTTCTTTTTTTTTTTTTGGGGGGGGGGGGAGGGGGATAACCAGGCAGGCTTTGAATCAGCCTTGAGTGCAGTTGACTTGAGTTGGTGTGTGTGTGTGTATGTACCTGTTGTGATTTCATTTCCAGCTCTTGTGTTTGCTCACTTTTGGCGACTTGCAGGGCCCCGTCCCACAAGCCATCATAGGCTTTGACGGGCCCGTAAACACAATTGTAACACAACGTTGACAATAAATTATTATTATTATTATTATTATTATTATTATTATTATTATTATTATTATTATTATTATTATTATTATTATTATT
>JAZHYW010041365.1:0-29708 GCA_037355805.1 Ixodes ricinus | reverse complement strand
CCGTCTGCTGCGAGCCCTCGCCGCACCGTGTTTCTACGACAGCTCGAGCCGAACGCGGGAAGCGCTCAAGAACATCGCTGGGAGACGCCCACCGTCCCAGTCACCGGTGAGCGTGCGCCAAGGCTCATGTTCTTCACCGTCAGGGGCCGCTGTACAAGCGTCTGAGCTCAGTGTGTGCTCCGCTTTTCGTCACGCCGCCCGTCTGCTGCGAGCCCTCGCCGCACCGTGTTTCTACGACAGCTCGAGCCGAACGCGGGAAGCGCTCAAGAACATCGCTGGAGACGCCCACCGTCCCAGTCACCGGTGAGCGTGCGCCAAGGCTCATGTTCTTCACCGTCAGGAGCCGCTGTACAAGCGTCTGAGCTCAGTGTGTGCTCCGCTTTTCGTCACGCCGCCCGTCTGCTGCGAGCCCTCGCCGCACCGTGTTTCTACGACAGCTCGAGCCGAACGCGGGAAGCGCTCAAGAACATCCGGGAGACGCCCACCGTCCCAGTCACCGGTGAGCGTGCGCCAAGGCTCATGTTCTTCACCGTCAGGGGCCGCTGTACAAGCGTCTGAGCTCAGTGTGTGCTCCGCTTTTCGTCACGCCGCCCGTCTGCTGCGAGCCCTCGCCGCACCGTGTTTCTACGACAGCTCGAGCCGAA
This sequence comes from Ixodes ricinus, assembly GCA_037355805.1. Classification (NCBI taxonomy): domain Eukaryota; kingdom Metazoa; phylum Arthropoda; class Arachnida; order Ixodida; family Ixodidae; genus Ixodes; species Ixodes ricinus. The sequence continues at coordinate 29,064 of JAZHYW010041365.1, read as the reverse complement.
CGCGGGAAGCGCTCAAGAACATCCTGGGAGACGCCCACCGTCCCAGTCACCGGTGAGCGTGCGCCAAGGCTCATGTTCTTCACCGTCAGGGGCCGCTGTACAAGCGTCTGAGCTCAGTGTGTGCTCCGCTTTTCGTCACGCCGCCCGTCTGCTGCGAGCCCTCGCCGCACCGTGTTTCTACGACAGCTCGAGCCGAACGCGGGAAGCGCTCAAGAACATCGCGGGAGACGCCCACCGTCCCAGTCACCGGTGAGCGTGCGCCAAGGCTCATGTTCTTCACCGTCAGGGGCCGCTGTACAAGCGTCTGAGCTCAGTGTGTGCTCCGCTTTTCGTCACGCCGCCCGTCTGCTGCGAGCCCTCGCCGCACCGTGTTTCTACGACAGCTCGAGCCGAACGCGGGAAGCGCTCAAGAACATCGCTGGGAGACGCCCACCGTCCCAGTCACCGGTGAGCGTGCGCCAAGGCTCATGTTCTTCACCGTCAGGGGCCGCTGTACAAGCGTCTGAGCTCAGTGTGTGCTCCGCTTTTCGTCACGCCGCCCGTCTGCTGCGAGCCCTCGCCGCACCGTGTTTCTACGACAGCTCGAGCCGAACGCGGGAAGCGCTCAAGAACATCGCTGGGAGACGCCCACCGTCCCAGTCACCGGTGAGCGTGCGCCAAGGCTCATGTTCTTCACCGTCAGGGGCCGCTGTACAAGCGTCTGAGCTCAGTGTGTGCTCCGCTTTTCGTCACGCCGCCCGTCTGCTGCGAGCCCTCGCCGCACCGTGTTTCTACGACAGCTCGAGCCGAACGCGGGAAGCGCTCAAGAACATCGCTGGGAGACGCCCACCGTCCCAGTCACCGGTGAGCGTGCGCCAAGGCTCATGTTCTTCACCGTCAGGGGCCGCTGTACAAGCGTCTGAGCTCAGTGTGTGCTCCGCTTTTCGTCACGCCGCCCGTCTGCTGCGAGCCCTCGCCGCACCGTGTTTCTACGACAGCTCGAGCCGAACGCGGGAAGCGCTCAAGAACATCGCTGGGAGACGCCCACCGTCCCAGTCACCGGTGAGCGTGCGCCAAGGCTCATGTTCTTCACCGTCAGGGGCCGCTGTACAAGCGTCTGAGCTCAGTGTGTGCTCCGCTTTTCGTCACGCCGCCCGTCTGCTGCGAGCCCTCGCCGCACCGTGTTTCTACGACAGCTCGAGCCGAACGCGGGAAGCGCTCAAGAACATCGCGGGAGACGCCCACCGTCCCAGTCACCGGTGAGCGTGCGCCAAGGCTCATGTTCTTCACCGTCAGGGGCCGCTGTACAAGCGTCTGAGCTCAGTGTGTGCTCCGCTTTTCGTCACGCCGCCCGTCTGCTGCGAGCCCTCGCCGCACCGTGTTTCTACGACAGCTCGAGCCGAACGCGGGAAGCGCTCAAGAACATCGCGGGAGACGCCCACCGTCCCAGTCACCGGTGAGCGTGCGCCAAGGCTCATGTTCTTCACCGTCAGGGGCCGCTGTACAAGCGTCTGAGCTCAGTGTGTGCTCCGCTTTTCGTCACGCCGCCCGTCTGCTGCGAGCCCTCGCCGCACCGTGTTTCTACGACAGCTCGAGCCGAACGCGGGAAGCGCTCAAGAACATCGCTGGGAGACGCCCACCGTCCCAGTCACCGGTGAGCGTGCGCCAAGGCTCATGTTCTTCACCGTCAGGGGCCGCTGTACAAGCGTCTGAGCTCAGTGTGTGCTCCGCTTTTCGTCACGCCGCCCGTCTGCTGCGAGCCCTCGCCGCACCGTGTTTCTACGACAGCTCGAGCCGAACGCGGGAAGCGCTCAAGAACATCCTGGGAGACGCCCACCGTCCCAGTCACCGGTGAGCGTGCGCCAAGGCTCATGTTCTTCACCGTCAGGGGCCGCTGTACAAGCGTCTGAGCTCAGTGTGTGCTCCGCTTTTCGTCACGCCGCCCGTCTGCTGCGAGCCCTCGCCGCACCGTGTTTCTACGACAGCTCGAGCCGAACGCGGGAAGCGCTCAAGAACATCGCTGGGAGACGCCCACCGTCCCAGTCACCGGTGAGCGTGCGCCAAGGCTCATGTTCTTCACCGTCAGGGGCCGCTGTACAAGCGTCTGAGCTCAGTGTGTGCTCCGCTTTTCGTCACGCCGCCCGTCTGCTGCGAGCCCTCGCCGCACCGTGTTTCTACGACAGCTCGAGCCGAACGCGGGAAGCGCTCAAGAACATCGTGGGAGACGCCCACCGTCCCAGTCACCGGTGAGCGTGCGCCAAGGCTCATGTTCTTCACCGTCAGGGGCCGCTGTACAAGCGTCTGAGCTCAGTGTGTGCTCCGCTTTTCGTCACGCCGCCCGTCTGCTGCGAGCCCTCGCCGCACCGTGTTTCTACGACAGCTCGAGCCGAACGCGGGAAGCGCTCAAGAACATCGCTGGGAGACGCCCACCGTCCCAGTCACCGGTGAGCGTGCGCCAAGGCTCATGTTCTTCACCGTCAGGGGCCGCTGTACAAGCGTCTGAGCTCAGTGTGTGCTCCGCTTTTCGTCACGCCGCCCGTCTGCTGCGAGCCCTCGCCGCACCGTGTTTCTACGACAGCTCGAGCCGAACGCGGGAAGCGCTCAAGAACATCCTGGGAGACGCCCACCGTCCCAGTCACCGGTGAGCGTGCGCCAAGGCTCATGTTCTTCACCGTCAGGGGCCGCTGTACAAGCGTCTGAGCTCAGTGTGTGCTCCGCTTTTCGTCACGCCGCCCGTCTGCTGCGAGCCCTCGCCGCACCGTGTTTCTACGACAGCTCGAGCCGAACGCGGGAAGCGCTCAAGAACATCGCTGGGAGACGCCCACCGTCCCAGTCACCGGTGAGCGTGCGCCAAGGCTCGTGTTCTTCACCGTCAGGGGCCGCTGTACAAGCGTCTGAGCTCAGTGTGTGCTCCGCTTTTCGTCACGCCGCCCGTCTGCTGCGAGCCCTCGCCGCACCGTGTTTCTACGACAGCTCGAGCCGAACGCGGGAAGCGCTCAAGAACATCGCGGGAGACGCCCACCGTCCCAGTCACCGGTGAGCGTGCGCCAAGGCTCATGTTCTTCACCGTCAGGGGCCGCTGTACAAGCGTCTGAGCTCAGTGTGTGCTCCGCTTTTCGTCACGCCGCCCGTCTGCTGCGAGCCCTCGCCGCACCGTGTTTCTACGACAGCTCGAGCCGAACGCGGGAAGCGCTCAAGAACATCGTGGGAGACGCCCACCGTCCCAGTCACCGGTGAGCGTGCGCCAAGGCTCATGTTCTTCACCGTCAGGGGCCGCTGTACAAGCGTCTGAGCTCAGTGTGTGCTCCGCTTTTCGTCACGCCGCCCGTCTGCTGCGAGCCCTCGCCGCACCGTGTTTCTACGACAGCTCGAGCCGAACGCGGGAAGCGCTCAAGAACATCGCTGGGAGACGCCCACCGTCCCAGTCACCGGTGAGCGTGCGCCAAGGCTCATGTTCTTCACCGTCAGGGGCCGCTGTACAAGCGTCTGAGCTCAGTGTGTGCTCCGCTTTTCGTCACGCCGCCCGTCTGCTGCGAGCCCTCGCCGCACCGTGTTTCTACGACAGCTCGAGCCGAACGCGGGAAGCGCTCAAGAACATCGCTGGGAGACGCCCACCGTCCCAGTCACCGGTGAGCGTGCGCCAAGGCTCATGTTCTTCACCGTCAGGGGCCGCTGTACAAGCGTCTGAGCTCAGTGTGTGCTCCGCTTTTCGTCACGCCGCCCGTCTGCTGCGAGCCCTCGCCGCACCGTGTTTCTACGACAGCTCGAGCCGAACGCGGGAAGCGCTCAAGAACATCGCGGGACGCCCTCCATCGCAGTCACCGGAGGCCTCAGGACAAGCTCCGGAAGTGCTTCCTTGAACGTTCTTCAGTGAGCACCGCCCTCCCAGTGCTCCCAAGAAAAGAATCACCACGCCACAATATCTGGGAACTCAAACTGCCGTGTACGTGTCCAGACGCACAGGGTGTGACGGCCGTCATCATGGTCGACACAAAGTTTTAACCGGCGAGTGCTTTCGACCTCGTCACGGGTGAGACTGTCGTCTTTTAAACATTTCCTTGTATTTGGCCACCCACGGGTCACTATGGACTGCTTAGTGTGCTTAGAGGCCGTTCCCTCTGATGGGAAATACATAACGTGTGTCGAATGTGGTAATTCTTACCATCTGGGAGCATGTGCGGGAATTTCAGACAGTACTTTTAAATCCATGGGCCAAAAACGTGTAACCTGGCAATGCAAGACATGCCGCCGTAAAGACTCTCGTTCTGGTCTCGCAAGCAGTCTGGAAGACTCGCAGCTTCCGACTTGCTGCTCGGTAACTCTGGACGAGGTAAACAACAAACTTGATATGTTGCTTTCAATCAAGACCAGTGTAGATAAACTGCTCCCACTCCCGGCCAAGGTCGATGAACTACTGGCTCTTAAGCCTGCCTTGGAAGAACTTAAAGGTCAAGTAGGTGACCTACAGGCCTCAGTTGAGTTCTGCTCTGGTCAGTACGATACACTTCTGGACAAGGTCAAGGGTAACGAAGAAAGAACGGGGAACCTAGAAAGTGAGCTGGCGAATGTGAAGGGGATAGTCGGCGAGCAGTCGCACACCATTACGCAACTTCAGAATGATCTAAGCGACATGCAGACTTTTGTGAATAAGTCGACTTTGGAAATCCACGGCGTACCGTACGGCCAGAATGAGGATCTCTGTTTGCTGGTCATTAACATTGCCACAAAACTTGAACTACCAGTCCCCCAGCAAAGTGATTTTAATGAACTCTCTCGTCTCCCGTCAAAGAGGGGTACCGCTGCCCCAATTCTAGTAACGTTTGCGTCGTGCGACACGAGAGAAAGGTGGATGAGCTACCGTAGTCGCCTGCGGAAACTGCCAAAGTCGGATGCACTCTCAAGTGTATTTTTTAACGAGCACCTGTCCAGGGTCTGCAGGGAATTGTTCTGGAAGGCGAGAGTAAGAGGAAAGGAAATGGGTTACAAGTTCGTCTGGGTTAAGTCAGGAAAAATCTACGCAAAGAAGGCGGAAGGCATGGACATTGTCCGTGTAACCAATGTTCAAGACCTGGAAAAAATACGCTAGACTATGGCAGTGACCTTTAATAGGTGTAAGGATTTCAAAGAGTTCGAGCAGTTACTCGAAACACCTTTTCAATCATTTTCTGTTGTTCACGTTAATATTAGAAGTCTGAGGAAGTACTGGGAACAGTTTAAAGTTTTGGTAATTGAAGTTTCGTCTCGTATAGACGTGTTTGTCGTTTCTGAATCAAATGTTCCAGAAGCACTGTGGGATCTTTTTCAGTTGCCTGGGTACAACTCCTTTTGGTTCTCTCGACAGTATTCCACTGGAGGGGGGCTCGTAGTTTACGTTAAAGGGGAATGGCTCGTTTCAAGACAGGAAGTGTCTTTCAATTACGTAGAATGTATTTTTTTAAAAATCGAGAACTCCTGTCACTCCCTTTCTCTCTTAGCCTGTTATAGGCCCCCATCCAAAAGCGTCAGACAATTTTTTCAGGAACTCTCGGAGATCCTAGCCGCGAGTTACAGTCAGGGGTTACTTTTCATCGTAGGGGATATCAACATAGATTTGCTGAAAGATGACAAGTCTGAGGTTTGCGACTATCTTAACACACTTGCTAGTGCGGGAATCGAAAGTACTATTAGTTCCCCGACAAGGGAGGAATTTATGGCTGGAAGGCTGGTATCTTCGTGTATCGACCATATTCTGGTTAGGACTCTTGACACAACGGTGAGGTCGGCAGTAATTTTGCAAAAGCTGGCGGACCACTATTTTGTTGGATGCCAAATGGTTTGGCAGCGCACGTCGGGATGTGCCAACATCAGTCGACAATCTTTAGAAATTTTCGATAGACAAATTATGGACTCACTGGCGTCGTCTTATGATTGGAGCTCGTTTCTCAAAACTGTGTCATATTCTGATGTTTACCAAAAATTTGTTGTTCTCCACGACTCTTTCAAGTCAAAGGCACGGCGAAACGTTGTAGTGAAAAAACGTAAGCCAGAGTGCGTTTGGTTAAGCGCAAATATTTTATCTGCAATCGCGGAGAAAGAAAGGTTATGGGCGCGTTGTAGGCGATCACCTGCAAATGCTCAACTGCGCGAAGTCTTTCGTGCAACCAGAAATAAGGTTAATGCCCTTGTTCGCTCCGCTAAAAGGATCTACTTCCAAAAAGAATTTTCAAAAAATCGTTTTAACATAGCGAAAACCTGGTCCCTTGCAAACGGTCTTCGAGGATGCCACCGCCAGCGCTCCCTTGATGACGTCATAGTTAAGAACTTCGGTGACTATACTAAGGGGACGGTAGAAAAATTTAACACCTTTTTGCTGCGTCATCCGAGCAAACACTCAGTGGGAGCGTGCAGGAATTAACCTTGAAAGGTACGAATTGTGCGTCCGCTTTTCTTTATGAGATTGATGAAGAGGGTTTGCGTTCTGCCGTGTTCGGTATTAAGTGGACGAGATCACCAGGCGTTGACGGAATTACCGTTGGTTTTCTACAAAGGAACTTTGATTCGCTAAAACATGTGCTGCGTTATATGCTCAACGGTTTCATTCAAACATGTTCGATTCCCGAAGCGTTGAAAGTGGCTATTGTTAGACCGATTTCCAAGGGGGTCAATCAAAAGCAATAGAAAACTATCGCCCCATATCTATTCTGCCTGTTCTAGGACACTTGTTGGAAAAGCATCTCTTCGTGGCGATGAATAGTTTTCTGGACCGCCACCCCATAATGTCAGCCTCCCAGTACGGTTTCGTGCCTGGAAAGGGCACGCAATTGTTACTAGATGACGTCGCCGATTTTTTGAACTCCGCGTTCGATGACAATATGTTTTCCTGTGCGTTATTTCTAGACGTTGCAAAAGCCTTCGACACCGTCAACCATGATATCTTGCTAAGAAAATTGTTTAAGATCGGGTTTCGTGGGCCTTTTTTGCACTTCTGGCAAATTTTCTGTCAAATCGATCACAACGGGTTCGAGTGGGCAATGAAACAAGCTCCGTTTATTATCTACGAGCGGGGGTTCCCCAAGGCTCTGTGTTATCGCCACTGCTGTTCAATATTTATGTCAACGACCTTATCTCTGTCATTTCGGGTTGTAAATGTTATCAATATGCCGACGACACCCTGCTGATTTCCAGACATGTGAATTTCGACAGTGCATGTAATAATTTGCAAACTAATGCCAGTAGAGTGGTGGACTGGTACGCCTCTAATCTTTTAAAAGTCAATCCAGTAAAAACTAAATTGATCTGTTTCCGAAATCCGCTAAAACATGGTTTCGTAGATAAGCCTTTCTTTTTACGCGGGGTCGATAGCGTATCTGGCAGTAGCGTTCCTGTTCAATGGGTAGGCAGCACGAAGTACATGGGTATTATTTTTGAAAGCGACATGTCCTGGAACAAGCAGTTAGCCTACATATGTCGTGTCTTACGGAATGTAGCTTGTCTGTTATACAATATTAGAGTTTTTGTTCCTTTCCACGTTAGAAAAATCCTCGTTCATGCCTTGGCGTACAGTGTGCTAAGGTACGGTGTGACAGTGTTCGCGCACAGTGCAGGGCTCTGGCACGAGAAGGTAAACAGTGTTTTGAAGTGTCTCTTAAAAAATGTGGCATACAATTCAAGTTATTCAAACAGCACGAATCTCTTCGCCGATCTAGAGATGCCAAATTTTTTTTCTTTGTACCAACAAACAGTAATTCTTCGGTATTTTTGGACGGACAGCTACAAGATCCCACATGTATCGTCTCGTTTTCTTAGGCAGTCTATCAGATTTGAGAAACCACGCTGTTTCACGAGATACGGAATGAAAACGCGAGATTACTACGTTCCCGACACCTTCAATCAGCTACCCGATTGTGTATTTTCCCTAGATTCCAAGACGAAAGTTAAGACATGGCTCCGCGAATATATGTCGGACGCAGTGTAAACAGTTGTAAATAATTTTCTTTTCTTTTTTTCTTTTTTTTTTTTTGGGGGGGGGGGGGAGGGGGATAACCAGGCAGGCTTTGAATCAGCCTTGAGTGCAGTTGACTTGAGTTGGTGTGTGTGTGTGTATGTACCTGTTGTGATTTCATTTCCAGCTCTTGTGTTTGCTCACTTTTGGCGACTTGCAGGGCCCCGTCCCACAAGCCATCATAGGCTTTGACCCCGGGCCCATAAAACACAATTTCGTAACAACGTTGACAATAAGATTATTATTATTAATATTAATAGTATTACTATTACTATTATTATTATTATTATTATTATTATTATTGTTATTATTATTATTATTATTAGCCTGAACGCGGGAACTGAAACTGCTAATTCTGGTTAAGTTCACAATTTTTTATGCTTTTACTTTTTCTTCTTCTTTTGTGATAATTATTTTGATATCTTCGGTGCAACCTCGGTTTAGTCACACAAGCCCTTGAAGGCTTCCGTCGAACCTGCGTTGTTTTGTGGATATGCCCTCCCCCTCCATCGCAAACACATTATTATTATTGTCATTATTACTTATTATTATTATTATTATTATTACCAATATTATTATTATTATTATTATTATTATTATTGCTGTTATTACTCGGCAGGGAAAAAAATCACTGGTTCAGCGTCGGACCGTTCGGAAAACCGCCGGCAGCGCTTTCATGGGACCAGATCCATACGAAGAAGAAGCGAGAGCGAGCTCACGCAGGCACGCACACGACCCTGTAAAAATAAAGGCAAGAGAAACAACGTTATCCGCGCAAAATGTCTGTTGCCCCGCCATTGGACGAACAGGTCGAGCATCACGCCGTGCAGATCCGGTCAAAACACACACAAAAAAAACGTTTTCACTTAACGGTGCACACACAATACACACACACGCACTACACCTCGCCCGTCCGTATTGAAGAGAAGGGCAAGACAGAACGATCGGGACGAACAGACCGAGACTGTTACAATTAGTGTAGGGTGCACTAAAAAAAGGGAGCACTAACGAGGGAAAAAATCACACTGAGGCAACTGCGTACAGGTTCCTAGGGCCCTAACGATGATGCAGAGGAAACAGCAATCTCACTTCAGGACAATATTGAGAAGCGAAAAGGAAAATAATATCGCAAACAGAATAGTCAGCGTTTCACCGATATCACGAAGGCTCACAGTTCTGCTGTCGCCGATACGTCAAAAAAATCGCTGTTTTTAGAGTTGCCCCTAATTTCTTGACTTTGAGGTAAATGGAAAAATTGAGTCGTGGTCAAGTTATCGAACGCTTCTGGCACATAAAAGCGCGCGTTAACTTTCACCATATCGCGTTCTCACCGTGGTAATGTCGAAAACGAGCTGGTAGCCCTAAGTTCACGCGACGAATGCGATGCGACCAATGAGTTCGCCTCTCCCAGGAAGTGGCGCCAGATCCCGGATTCTGGAGAAAGATGGGGATAATAATAATAATAATAATAGTAATAGTATATAATAATAATAATAATAATAATATATAACAATAATAATAATAATAATAATAATAATAATAATAATAATAATAATAATAATAATAATAATAATAATAATAATAATAATGCATTCGGACTTGTTCTTTCTGTCAGCACGTAAGGAGGCGGGATCGAGTCTAATGAAGCCAGGGGCTGCTTCGTGCCACCAGATCCCCGTGGTGAGTGAGACTGAGTAGTTCTGTAGCGAGATACAAGGCAGCTACACAATTCACAGTTGTTCGCTGTGTTGTCACGCAATAGGTTGAGTGCGTACGTGACGCCTATATACGGCATCGTGAGTGCTCCAGGACGCATATAGACGTACATGCCTAGATCTACACATAGCACAGCGCATTCAACACACGCCATACGCCAGCATCAAAGCGGACCTATAGGGGCTGGGATAATCGGAACATCTACCCAGTTACGCACAAGCAAATAACCTACCCCCTGTCTGGGTTCTTGAGAGTTACAGTTGAGCATACATTCGACGCTGGCTGCCTGGCCTGGTGTTTCACCGCATGTTTTAGGACTACGTTGAGAGTCAGATTTGACCAAGAGGTCTGGTGATTTGCGTAAATATGAGTGAACATAATACGGCCGAAACACTTTTCTATGTTTGGTGTATTACGCGAGGAATGCTAAAGTGTTCACCGTTACCGCTAGGGCGCTGGACAGTTCAGATAGTGCTTTAGAACTGACTGGAGCCAACACGTGCTCAGGATGACGCATCTGATGAAAAAGGAGCAGAAAACGCGCAGGCCCGCATGCCGAAAATGCCTCGTCGTCCTGGTTTAGCGATTCGGATTATATGCGGCGTTTTTGCTGCGATGTTTCTTAGAATTGCGTCAATTTTGCGTTCCCCCAGAGGGTTGAGCAATTGGCAAAGATTGCAATTCCACATGCATGAACTCCGTACGCCTGTGTATTCACGACTGTCTTTTTCTGACGGAGATTGCGGGAGGAACGTTTTTGTAGCGGTACTAACGAGCGCATGATACCCTGCAGTGCTTGCAGCTAGATAATCAAGGTGTGTGTTCCAGGAGAGATCTGCTATCGAAGAAAAGTCCCAAGCATGTTGACTGTTATTGTAGTATCGAATGGGTGTGCGAGCTGCGATACAGCACAGAGACGGGGAACATATAGGTGTTGGATGTCCATGCACTGTAGTTTGGCGGATTGCGGAAACAAACAAGCTGCGATTTTTGCAGCATCTACACACTGATTTGGTTGGCTGTCAAAACCAGTCCATGACTTTCGTAGAATTTCTTTGCAGAGCGTCTGTTGCACTGCGCAGGCTGACGTATCGAGTGGATAACAGCAATGTGTCATCTGCGTGAGCGCGAAAACTGTTACTCTTGATGTTAATCTAGCAAGATCGTTGACGCGAATGATAAAACAACAGGGGGGACAAGCGTGACCTTTGCTGGTAACACCGGACTTGAGAGATACCTTATCACCTTTTTCTGTTGCTGGCCATTGCCTGCTGCGATCCGACGGTGTCAAAAGGCTCGAAGTAGCGAAAAGAAAGGACCTCGAAATCCGTAGCCTGTAAAGTTTGTTCGAGAGTGTTTGGGGTGACTGATGGAATCCAGTGCTTTGGATACGTCGAGAAAAGGCACATGTAGTGATTGACGATTGGCGAGCGGCCTGCTCGCGACATGTCAGACATGTCCTCAGGTAAGGATTGATGTGCATGGCCGGCAGCAAAAACCGGTATTGGTTAGGCGATATAAGGTTGTATTTATCAAGAAAGCTCGTCTCATCGATTTTTAAAACCTGTTTCTCCAGAACCAGCGCTGCGCACTGCAAGAATAGAAATGGGATGATAGCCATCGTCATCGTCGCGCCATTCTTACAAAGGGCCCCTACGATTGGCGCTCAGGGGTCCAGGGAAAACTCCAGTCAGAGTGGATTCCATGTTGGTATGTGGAGAGTAACGATGGTATTGTAACATGGACGGAAGCGCAAATTGCCCAGTGTTTGTGTCATTCACGCCGGGGTTTTATGAGGCCGGAAGCTAAATGGCAGCGTAATGCAGACTCTTTTCCGTCGGCGTTCGGGAGATAGGCGGCGTTTAAACAAGATTTTTCTTGATTGCCTGTCGTGAATTTGTCCGCTGCTGAAGATACGCCAGAAACGGAAGCAAAGAGTGATTGAAACTTCGCATTCGCACACAAAGGGTCATGCCCGAGTGTAGAAGTTTTCTTAATAACTTCGTCGATAGTGCGTCGTGACGTTTGCCGCCCATCACTTCGTTGACAAGGGACCAAGTTTTGCGTTATCCAGAACGCGCGTCGAGTGAACTTGCTGGTGGTATGCTTTCAGCACCCGCAGAGCGATATAACAGCGCCACAGCGTTTCTTTGGCTTGATGAAACATGTTCCATGGTTTACTTGCCGGGTTGATAGGTGGCTACAGCGGAGACGTGCCGCATAGGATATCCTTTTGGTTTAATGGCGACAGACGCTCACCTTGAAGCTGCCAAACACGTATGCAGCTGTCTTTAACGTTTCTGTAGTCGTCAATGACTTTCGTTACCTGCCGTGTGGAAAGTCGAGGCGATTGCGGTAACTCCGAGGGCAGTTAGACCTTGTCACGAAGTTTTGCCAGTTGGCCGCCAATCATATGACGCGATTAATCTTGTCAGGCCCGTGAAACAATGTCAGCCATTGTAACACCGCCTGTGGTGCGTTCCTTGTCTTGTTTCCGGTAGAATGTCGCCGGTCTATTGGCACGCCACAAAATAATGGTTTCAGCTAAGCGCACCACGGTGACGTAGAAGGCTTGGCAGGCAATTTCGCAGACTTCTGATGTTGATGTGACTGATGCAAGTAGCTGTTGCGGCAAGTTTTATTGTTTGGATATTCTTCCTTGCATGGTGCTTGAAGCGATGAGGGCCAGGACCGTAAGCGAAAGAAGTGTCAAATCAGTCACAGACGCCTTCCGATCCCGTGAGTCTAGTATGTCAGTGGCAAAATCCCCACGAGACAAGGTTTATCATTCAGACCTCTATGTCAGCGAGGCTACGACCAAGCTCATCGAGAAGTTTAGAACGTTGCATGATGGGGGCCTGTACAGTGCCAGAAGCGAGTACAGTAAATGTGGCTATTACAACATTCTTTATAGTTAAGTACTCAGCTTGTGTGGAAAGATGTGCTCAATTCGGTGCCGCTACCACTTTTCTTGAGCAGCAGGTTGCTATGCCGCACTCCGGATGATGAGTCACGGTGGCAAGAATGATCGATACCCAGACAATTTAACGGGTCCCCGGATATATCGTGCTGTACCTCTCCGATGCTTAAAACAAAAACATTCCCCGTGTAGTTTCTACTTTGAGTAATAGCTGAAACTCGTCCAGAATGTTCCGATGCTTCGAATATGCGCATGTACAATTGCGAGGGTGCTGTTTCCGGATGGAAAAAAATTTATAAGTGAAGAGAGATCGGAAGTGTTGATAGTCGGCACATAAAAGTCAAACTAAAATAATAATAATAATAATAATAATAATAATAATAATAATCACGAATCAAGAATCAAGAATAGTTTTTATTTGTGCCCAGGAACAACCTTGCGGTTTTGGTGCTGGCGCACGTAAAAAAGAACAAAAACACACACACACACAAAATAAAAAAAGAAAAAAAAACCACGGAAGACAGTTTTACATAAAATTCTACAAAAAAGAAGACGCGAGAACTGTGTACACAAAATTGTACAGAAAAACAAAACAAAAAAGTGCACAAAAATTGCACATAGAAATGAAGACACGAAAAAAATTGTTCCAATACATATGGATGCTTCACTTGGACGCAAACAGACGCGAACGTCTGAACACTACACATACAGCTCCGTACAAATAGGAACAAGAAATCAACAAGTCATAGAAATACATATGAGAAACCCGGCAGTTGATTCAGGAAGTTCATCAAAAGTCACAAAAGAGCTTCCGCACAGATTTAACAAAATCGGAAAAGTTGTCAAGAAATATATCGAGATTAAGAGAAGAGTTATTATAAAGGAGTTCCGCACGAGATACTGGATCAAGTGTATTAACTCTAGATGACAGATAGAAGGTTGACGTTTTTCTTGTCGTCACTCGCGGTACGTGCAGAGAAACCTGATGCAGGATGTCGGAGCTATCTATTTGACCATGTATACATTTATAAAGAAAGAGCAGCTCCGCAGTGTTTCGGCGTCCCTGCAAGTCTTGCAGTCGAATGGGTGAACTATGCACGTCATCAACTGCTTTTGCAAAGTTGAAACGGTGTTTAAAAATAGATACGAATTTCGCTTGTACACGAGAAATCCTCAACAGATTAGAGTGGCACGTCCCACCCCACACAACAGATGCATACTCAAGGTGAGAACGACACAGGGAACAATATAAGGTTAAAAATGTTTTAGGGTCACGAAATTCTCGTGATACACGACACACAAGACCCAGGGTGCGCAGTGCAGACTTCACGATATGCATAACATGACCCTGGAAACGCAAAGCAGAGTCAAATACAACACCAAGATCTCTGATTTCGCCAACGCGGGATAGTTGATTAGTGTTAATTGTGTAGTTAAATGGTACTGTGGCAGTTTTTCTAGAGTAGGTCATGACTTTTGTTTTGGAATGGTTTATCTTCAGGTGATTACGTGAGCACCAGCCAACAAACGAGGTTATATCAGACTGTAAATCCATGCAGTCAGGTTCGCCGCCTATTTCTCTAAATATTTTCATATCGTCTGCATATAGCAAGAAAGAAGACGTGGTGATGGCGCTTGCGACGTCATTCACAAAAACAGAAAATAGCAACGGGCCCAGTACGGAGGAGCCCTGTGGTACACCCGAAGTTGCGTTATACGTGGGGAGCAAGACCCGTTCGCACGCACATAACAAACCCTTTCCCTTAGGTAGTCCTCCAGAAGACAGTATATCGGACCGCAAAGACCAACTGCAGAGAGCTTAGATAAAAGTATACTGTGGTTTACAATGTCGAAGGCCTTGCTACAATCAAAGTATATAACGTCAAGTTGACCTCTGTCGCACACAACCTTAGACGCAGCAGTCGCGAATGCCACAAGATTTGTCGTCGTTGAACGACCAGCGAAAAAACCGTGCTGGTTGGTAATTGTCGTGCTTTGAAGTGAGAAAGACAGAGATCTGTGGACGACCTTCTCAAAGAGCTTAGAAAACGAGCAGAGTAAAGAAATAGGTCTGTAGTTAGAAGCGTCAGTCCGCTTGCCCGCCTTAAAAATCGGGACCACAACAGCAATTTTCCAAATACTCGGGAAAATGCCCGACTTCAGACAATTAATAAAGATAGCGCAAAGGACTGGTGTTAAAATGCAGCCGTAAGACTTGAGTATAGCTTGGGGGATGCCGTCATGACCGGCAGATAGCGTCGGACGCATTGCTTTTATACAAGTTTCTACAGTAACCTCGTCTATCGCATATATTACTAACTGATAAAGTGTTCGTGCGTGGAGGGGTCTCATTAGGAAGTGCGCCAGTATCAACAGTGTAAACCGAACCAAAGACACCAGCGAAAACATTACATACATCAGTTGTAGAGCCTCCGTTCCCTTCCATGACAATAGCATTTTCTCCTGCGCGATCGCCCCTGCGCGATTTAACTCCTCTCCAAAATCTTTTAGGGTTTCGCTGTAGATCTGACTCTACTGCTTCGGTATCTGCCTGCTTATCACGCTTAAGCAATGCCCTGCAACGACTTCTCACCTCCTGAAATTTAGACTCGAATTCAGGACGGCCTGTTTTCTTAAATTTTCTATGCAAAAACGACTTTCTCTTCAAAGCCGTACGGAGTTCAGGAGAAAACCAATAGGGAAACCCAGAGCGTACGTTTTTTCTCAATGGGATGAACTTTTTCATTCCCTCCTGTACCACAGCGGTCAGTTGATTTACTTGATCATTCACGTTTGGAGACTCCAGAATGGAACTCCAGTTAAAGTCAGAAAAATATCCGTACAGGCCTACGTAATCGCCAGCTGCGTAGTTAAAGGATTTCTCGACGTTTTGGCCACTTGGCATTTGGCGCAGCACTGGTGTTTGAATAGTCATTTTTATATCAAGCGCTGGATGATATTTATCCTCTGGAACGAGAGGAACTTTACTTTTATCGACACTGACAGTCTCTGAGGTCGTTAGACACAGGTCGAGGAACTTCCCTTGCCAGTTGGGTGTGGAGTTTCGTTGTGTCAGACCTAAGAACGATGAAAAATTTACTAACGAGTCACATTTTGTAGTGATATAAAAATTATTCGATGTGACCTTCCATGTTTTCCAACAAATAGATGGTGCGTTAAAATCGCCTAAGATCAAAACATTAGCTGAGTCAGATGCGGTTACGGTTCTTTCAATCTCCTGAAGGCAGTCATGGAATGTTTCCGGTGATATATGTGGGGGAAAATAAAATGCTCCCAAAAGTATATTGTCTTTCGGACCGCGCACCTCAACCCAAACTGACTCGGAATAAGTCTCAAGGCCCGTCCGCCTAACGCAATCGTAGGACTGATCAAACGCGACCAATACACCTCCACCCCGCTTCCCTTCAGTAGACTGCCTGTCACTGCGAAAAACCCTGAAACTTGGCGGGAAGTAATCGGAGGAGGAGATGTCTGGACATAACCACGTCTCGGTAAGAACCAGAAGAGTTGAGTTTGAGCAAATTAAATTTTCAAAGAACTGCTTAGATTTTGTGCGCAGACCACGTACATTCTGATAATAGATATTTAAATCGGTATACTTCTGTTTCATATTACGTTTTTATGCTATGTCCGACGGATGAATCATCTCATCGCGAAAATTACCTCTAAATGTGTGGAAGTAGCACGCGCTGGGCCACAGGTAAGGGTCAGCGAGCGCGTGAAAAGAAGGAGTGTCTACAGCGATGTAAAAAGACGCGTAGGATGCATGTCGCGTTTTCAGACGCAGGCATTGCAAAGGTGTCACACCAACAGACTTCAAATGCCTCACCATGTCCGCTGACGTGGTGCGTGGGTTAAGGCGTGTGACAAAAATCTCCTTTCCCTTGGACTGGGGAGACAAAACTGAAGAGAAGGAGGCATTCTCAGGGGCCCCCAAAGACGGCGTGCCTCCAAAGCTGGTTTCACGTCGCAAGTCCACACACGGAGCACGTGCCGCAAAGTCCGAAGACCCAGGCACAATGACGCCAGGTGTCGCCGGTGTTATGGGACACATGGTGCTCGCCACTGGGGTGTCAGGCACGGGGTCAGGCACGGGGGTCAGGCACGGCGGTGAGGCGGGCGGAATCGACGCCAGTGGACGACTGGACCGGCGCGCATTCACCCCTGTAGCCGGAAGCGCAGGCTTCTTCTCGGCTCCCCCTTTCTTCCTTGACGACGGAGTTCCGGATGGGGAGCTAGCAGGCGGCGCCGCCGAGTGCCTGAACCTCGGTACACGAAGCACGTCCCGAATCTGGCCTACGTCACCCCTAATGGCGCTCAGGCTGATCGAGTGTAGGTCGAAGCGCTTCGTGCACTCACTCTGAAGGCGCCGATTCTCCTCACGGAGAGCAGCCACCTGATCCGTAAGGAAAGATATACCATCAAGCGCGCTGGTCAGAAGGCGGTGCAGCAAACGACTTGTAGGGTCGGCGTCAGCAGGGAGGCGATCGTCGAGCAGATCTCCCGAGAAGGGCGAAGGGGAGAGGGGCGTGCACATCCGGTGGCCGTGGCCTCCCAGCCGCATCGCCATCGGGAAGAACGTCAAGGTCGTCTCCCTCCGTGGCAAGGAGCGGCCCCGCGGCAGCGAGCTCAGCCCAATAATAATAATAATAATAATAATAATAATAAAAATAATAATAATAATAATATATAATAATATTATTATTATATTATTAATAATAATAATAATAATAATAATAATAATTTATGGCAAATGAACAAAACGTATGTTAAATCACACCTGCCTAAGCCACATTGGGCTTAACTGGCAGCGTCTTACAGTCAGTGAAACCATGCCGTTAGCAAAACGAAACATGTAAAATAAAATCTACTCAAAGAAATAAGAATAAAAAGAGAAAACTAGTGAGCACTTTACAAACTAAAATTTCTCACGGCTTTCTCGAGCTTGTATATTTTTCTTAAATTTAGAATACTAGAAGGTAGTTTGTTCATAAATGCCTGTACATAGTAACTCCGAGCTCTTTTTCCAAATCTTGTCGAACACCGAGGCATCCGGTAACGCTCTTTGGGTCTACGAATACGAGAACGTACATATGAAACTTTAAATTGACTATCCGAAAAATGCCTATGAACAACAGTTTCCATCAATAGCGAATTAAAATCAGTCAAATGCAGTGCTTTAAACACGTCAATGTCCTTACCAAGGCATAAATCATAGGAAATGTTTTTTAACAAAGAACGCAGGATCGAATTAATTCTAATTGTCCAACGCAGATCACAATGACCATACACGGTAATACCGTAAGGAAGCACACTGTAGACAAGAGCATGTACAACAATTTTTCGAACGAATAGTGCCATAATATATCTCGTTTTGTATAGCAAACAAGCCACTGCACGAGTTTTCTTGCACACATGAGCAAGATGAGTGTTCCAGGTTAGGTCACTGTCAAAGAGTCGGCCAAGATATTTTATAGATGTATGCTGTATAGGCTCACATGCACAGAATAGACATCTAGACGTATGTAATCGTAAAGAGGAGGTCATATTAACTTTTTTCGAAAGGTTGTGGAAACATATTAGCTGCGTTTTGGACGCCATTAACTGTTCATTAAATTAGCTTCAAACCAGTCCATAGTTTTAATTGCCGCAGTTTGTAAAGACGAAAAGGCATCTAAATAATTGAACGCTCTAGATAAAATAACGGTGTCGTCAGCATATTGAAATAGTGAAATTGGTACCACCATGAAGAGGTCATTAAAATAAAGATTATATAACTGTGGACATAAGACCGAGCCCTGGGGACACCCGCTTTGCATGTAGTTATTTTTTTCCCAAGCGCTTCAAAATGATTCCTCATTTTTTTTTTTTTGCAATGTCTGACTTGACGGACCTTCCAGTTCCACATTCACGAAACTATTTCATTTCAAGGCTTTTCAAACGGGCGAACAGAAAAAAGTCACACGGGGCAAGGTCCTGAGAATTCGGGAGGTGTCATGCCATTTGTGCTAAAAAATTGTTGTATCGACAGGGCAGTGTGTGCTGGGACAATCGGGGCATTTCTGCCTTACAGAGTTTCGCAAGTTTCGCAGAATTCCCAGGTAAAACATTTGTTTGACAGTTTCACCAAGAGGAACAAACTCGGAGTGAACAATGCCTAAATTTTTTATGATCTCATCAGTTGAGGAGGTTGAGGGTTACCCTGAACGATGTTGGTCGTCAATCAATAATTCACCGGACTGAAAGCGAGAAAACCACTCATAGACTTGTGATTTCTTATTACCATCTTCTTTTTAAGCTCTCTGATGCATTACAAGAGTTTCCGGCGCATTGTTCCCTAAAAGAAAACAAAATTTCACGGCTGCATGCTGTTCCTTCATATCACACATTGCAAAAAAAAAACAAAAATAATTTTGAAGCGCTTACAAAAAAAAAATGTATAGCAGATAATGCCTGACGGAAACCTTACTCTGAAGGGATGCTGCTAAGCGCTGCTAGCTGCGGAAGCTGGTACTACAAATGGCCCGCTTTTGAGAAAATCATTCCGGTTTTTTTTGCATCCACTCCCGTATAATTCACAGTGCCAAAAGCTTTCAATATACGCTATGTTTAAACAACAAAATATGTCAATCAGTTAATTAGGCTCAACAGAAATTATGCGAAATTGCTTGGTGATCTGACAACACTGAGAGCGTTGCAATTTTAATGTCGGGGAGCGTCGCCGGTACCAAAGCACGGTTGAGGCATCGGACAAAGCCGTACGGGCAGTTCGGGATGGCGCAGCAGCTGTGTTTTCCACCTTCTGACCATAGAATGTGGACGAGCAGTTTAAACAACCTACCGCACCTGTACGACGGGACTCTCGGAGCCCTGTGCACGCTAGCTACAACCTCTTCGAAGCAGCGGAGCAAATCCTACGCCTTCGCTGTGAAAACTTACACACTGCGAATTGCCACCAGCGTGTGCAGAAGCCTCCGAAAGTTTCGTCAGACAGTTGCAGTAGGTTGTTTAAACTGTTCACACCGATTCCATGGTCGGACGACGAAAAACACAGCTGCCGTGCCATCGCACACTGCCCGTACGGTTGTCTCCGATGCCTCCACCGTGCTTCAGTACCGACAATGCTTGCTAACATTAAAATAGCGACGCTCTCAGTGATGTCAGACTACAAAGGAATTTTTATAAGGTTTATTGAGGTGAAGTAGTTTTCTCAATAACAGACACTTTCATGATCCCATCAAGCAACAGAGGAGGTCAGCCTTTCTTGGGCATTAAGCTTGCAATTCCATCAGTCCTTGTCGAGCTCTGACGCAGCATGCATCCTTGATACAAGCCAAGCTGAGTTCACGCCGAATGCTTGCACAGCCCTCGCATAAAATATATGCCCAGAGTGTGTGCCCAAACAAGGGCGGACTTCGATAATTGATACTGCAGCTACCATGCCCCGTCCACCTCTAAGCTGAGACTGCGGTTCAAGCTATATACGTCCTCGTTAGACCGGTCATACGCCCTTCTTTTGCCACGTCATCACGCTCCCGGCCATGCCCACGCGCGGAGAGCTGGGTCAGGTGATAAGAGCAGTGATGTGATTGGTCGTAGTCATTTTGGAGCAGCTATTGGAGCAGCCAACAGTTCATTTTAGAGAGGCAAAAATAGGTTTTGGAGCATAACCGCACACTTCATTTTCATTTATATCACTGCAAATGTGAGGAGAGACGGCAAATATTAGGAGAACAAACACTAGCTGTTTAGTTGCGTGTGGAAGCACTAGAAGCACCAGAAGACGACTGATAAAGGACAACGCAAACTGCCGTGAATGATTACTTTAGGTACGAAATCTCCCTGAACAAATGTTAAAATACAGTCATTTTGAGCACCGAGATTTGTGTGTTCTTCAAGTTCTGAGGGAGGGGGGCTGTAACAAAACTGCAATTCTTAATTCAGACAAAAACAAAGTATAAAAAATAAACCTACACAGGAGTCCATATATACCTTATTGCACCACGTCTCGTTCTGGAGGAATACGTTTTCCCTTTGCACCGGGTGCGCTGTGGCGAAGCAAGTCTCGCAACATCGCGACGCCTAGTTCGCAATCGTCGCTTCACTGCAGTACACCAGTATGCTGTGAGAAGCGCACTTAACAAAGCTAACTAACCCACTAGAACAGACCTCGAACACAAGACTTATTGCAAAACTTCCGAGTACTGTCAGAGATTGGTGCAAAATCAAACCAAACGGTACGTTATTTGAGGTGATTATCGAAAGTCTTGAAAACCCGCACGAGCCTACCCTAACGATCCGGCAGGTAGCGAGGTCTGCAGCTGTTATATTTTCAGTATTATTTAAGTAAACTTAAGCTCTGGCGCAATTTTGGCGCAAATTCCTCACATTTTTGTCAAATGTAGCAGGGTGTAGCAGGGTAAGCAATCTGGCGCAGTTTGGCGCGAATGGCGCAGTAATCACATTCCTGGGTGATAAGAGGAAGGCGGCTGATTGGTCCGGCAGGCACTGTAGTCTCAGCTTAAGGTTGGAACAGTGTATAGATGTTGCACACTTTTGAAAACGGCCTATTGAAGGGTAGCTGACAAGGTTTCGGTGGCTGCAATACAAATAGCAGAAGCGCATAGTGCAATGTTCACTCGTCTCCTATCATTTTTATATAGGCTTTGTTCCTGTCGTGGGCAACACCGGATCCCAACACTGCCGGCATATTGTGGTCGAGACAGTTTAACGAAGACAGCTGGTTTATTGCATACAGTACGTGGTCTTCTGGGCTGTCGGGCTGGTGGCATCGATTATATGATGGGCCTTGTCTGCTAACCCTCTTTCGCGTCTTTTTGCTGGTGCTTGCCCATGAAGTGCTGTGCTCGGCGGTGGGCTCCGGTGTTGCCGACTGCAGTTCTAAATCACTATAAGAAACAGAAACAGGGTGACAAACCTGTAACAATGTAGCGAACATATATGTTTTATTCCGGCGTAAAAAGGAAAATGTTGTTCAACATTTTGACATCGCAAGGCAAACACAATTTTGGGAGTTTAATGGTCTATACCAACGAGCACGCCCCACCAAAGTATTGAGGATCCATTCCACCGCCTGGCCATGGTCTGAAGAGCAGCTGAAATCTCGCTACATCTTGAAGTCGCAATTGCGGCAATTCCAGTCTCTCGATTTTACGAGCAGGAATCGCTGAAATAGCGACATGCTATTTTTGCTACGATAACCTTCATACTTACAATTAGTTGATGCTGTAAAGACCCGAACTTTGGGAGTGATAACATGGAACTATGCCTATGTTTTTTGCTGATGCATCTGGGAACCATAAATTACAAAACCAAAAAAAATATGACAATCAAATTTAGTCAATTAACCTTCTGACCCTTCAGGAATAATGAAATTAAATTACAAGCATATACAGATTCATTAAAAATATGTTTAATATCTATCTTGAATGAATTGCTATATTTTTATTGTAAATTTTCCATTCTTGCAAGCACATAAAACGCAGTCATTGAAATGTGACAGAGGCATCTTGGACATTTAGGATGCGAGTCACCTCATCACGGTGTGTTCATTGCCAGCAACTGTTCATCCCGATTCCATGGTCGGACGATGAAAAACACAGCTGCCGTGCCATCGCAGACTGCCCGTACGGTTGTCTCCGATGCCTCCACCGTGCTTCAGTACCGACAATGCTTGCTAACATTAAAATAGCGACGCTCTCAGTGATGTCAGACTACCAAGGAATTTTTATAAGGTTTATTGAGGTGAAGTAGTTTTCTCAATAACAGACACTTTCATGATCCCATCAAGCAACAGAGGAGGTCAGCCTTTCTTGGGCAATAAGTTTGCAATTCCATCAGTCCTTGTCGAACTCTGACGCAGCATGCATCCTTGATACAAGCCAAGCTGAGTTCACGCCGAATGCTTGCACAGCCCTCGCATAAAATATATGCCCAGAGTGTGTGCCCAAACAAGGGCGGACTTCGATAATTGATGCTGCAGCTACCATACCCCGTCCACCTCTAAGCTGAGACTGCGGTTCAAGCTATATACGTCCTTATTAGACCGGTTATACGCCCTTCTTTTGCCACGTCATCACGCTCCCGGCCATGCCCACGCGCGGAGAGCTGGGTCAGGTGATAAGAGCAGTGATGTGATTGGTCGTAGTCATTTTGGAGCTGCTATTGGAGCAGCCAACAGTTCATTTAAGAGAGGCAAAAAGAGGTTTTGGAGCATAACCGCACACTTCATTTTCATTTATATCACTGCAAATGTGAGGAGAGACGGCAAATATTAGGAGAACAAACACTAGCTGTTTAGTTGGCTGCAAGCATGCCAGTTGACAGTGTCACCAAATACTTTACCAGAAAAAAATATATTTGTCTCTATTCATTTACGCCAGTGCACACACAGGGCCAAGTGTTGCTCTCCTAGCGGTGTTGACACCACGCATCTAAGAAAATGCATGAGGATCCCACCATCCACGCTGTAGAGTAGTCATGCCGCACCAAGGGAGAGGGCTGCCGTGGGCACACCAAGATACCGGGCTTGCCGAGAGAGTAGAGGAAGCTGTCCCGAGTAGTGCCCCAGGTGTCCCCAACCATAGGTGGCAACAGTCATCTATTGTTGCCATCAATTTTCCAATAGACAGATCTCACAAATCGTTCGAATCATACGTAACACCGCCATAACTTAAGTTCACAGCAGGTAGGCGACAGTGCACGAGACGGCTCGTGTCGTCTCGTCACGCGCAAAGCTCCAGCAGGGTTCTCCCACATGCAGAAAGACTAAAGTTCCTTTGATGCATTGCAGCAGCGGCGGCTTAACGAAACTGGCTGGTGAGATCAGTCTATTGAAAGGGAAAATCCCGAGGCTGCTGTGCATCCAGTCATCCCAACCACGCAAAGCCTATTCGTGGCAAGGCCATTCGATTTTTATGGAGCGAGATATTTTTAGAGTAAAGTATTTGGTGTCAATCTGCCACAACCGGGTGGTTTTTAACACCCGTGGGCTCTATAATTACTCTTCACTTTCAAATAATGTTGTTACATCTGAAAGAAGAGAGGTTGAAACGAGGGATGGAGAAGAAATTCAGAGGAAAGGGGAGGTGAAGCAAAGCGACCGACCGAATCGTCCTGGGCGAGCCAACGCAGGACATCTTTCTGTGCGGAGCGCGGGCTGGGGTGGTGTTTTGCCTAACCTTGGGGCCCTTGAAGGAAACCTAGCCCGAGCTTGGCTCAACTGCCCAGACTCCAGTTTTAGCGGACACAAGCACACCTAGCACAGCCGGGCATACAGGGGGTCTGAACCCATGCTGGGCTCGGGGCTTATGGTGATTGATGACACCACTCACAAAACACCCACAAGCACACAAGTCTCCTGCCGCGACGTAACCCTGTAAAAAGGCATTCAGTACACAAAGTAGACACTGATTGAGCCAAGCAAGAGATACACTTCAACTGAAAAAAAAAATAAAGGCACAGCTCAGACATATGATGGATGCCCAAGTGCAGGTTGTCTGTCACGTTCAATGTGTTTTATATGCTCCAAGTGAACTAATATTCAACATAGATGCGCTCGCAGCTACAAAGTAAAATGGGCCCAAAATACTGAAAGCTCAGCTAAAGTATGCACTGATTTCTTGACCGAAATACCTAATGATGATTTTGTTTCACTTGTTTTTTCTAATTAAGTGTGACAACACTTTTTCAGCTTCAAAAAGAATGTAGTCTTGTGAAATCTATAACTTCATGCTAAATCTTGGTCATTCCTCTTCTGCAGCATGCTGGCTTGCTCAAAATAAAATTAGGTGATCTTATCTCGGTCTCAAGAAAAATAATTGTCAAGGCTAGTGCAGCCTTTGCGAAGCTTTTTCTTGGGGCTTTCTTAGATAGACCGACTGAGTTACTTTCGAACATTCCAGCCAATAAACAGATTATGGACAAACAGAATCAAGATTAGACATACCACTGAAACGACTAGCCAAGTGACATCACCAATTCGCTGAATGCTCAGGCGGTCGTAACCTGCCAGCTCAATAACGTCCACCAAAAACCCCTTTCCTTGCATCGGTTGCCAAAGTAAACGTGAAACACATGCACGATAAAGACAGGCATTGTACGATGGTTCCCACATCAATCGTGCTTGGCGTTCTACGACATTGTGACATGACACGTCCCGATGTCAGGTTGTGGTGAGTTGGCCGACGCAAGCAGAAATGGCAACCGCATATTTTGGTCATTCCACTGCACTGTCAGCCGTATGCAGTTTGAATGCTCTTATGTTCTGCGAAGTTACTGCGAGCACCATGAGTGACAAGGAAGATGTTGTCATATCACCATATCAACTACAAAAAGAGAGCATTGAAGCAACGACAATGATGCCGAGAAGCGGTGCTAAAATGCTGAAAGGTAGTGCATGCTTTGGTTTCGCTGCATAATTCATTTGGCTTCAAAGTTCAGAAGGTGAAGAGGAATAGCAGCGGCCAGGGTCCTCTGGGGTAACAACCGCTACGAAGTCACGAAAGCAGTGTGGAAGGTGTTAGCTGTGCCGGCGCTCACGTTTGGTAATGATGCACTGTGCCTGTTGTCAGGCGCCCGTCACTATATACCTCGAGTAGTGCGAGAAAGATGTGCGTACGTAAGCAATGAGAGCCAGTCAAGCAGCACCAAAAGAGTACCTTGAAGAGTGCATGGGCTGATCCAGCTTTGACCCCAGAGAGGACTGAGCCAAGCTGGGCTTTGAGTGAGGCCTGAGCAGAATGCACAGAGGGAGACAAGACAGGCCTTCCGTAATCTCCGTCACAAAAAGCTGCCTACCGCACATTATTGAGTATATATGAGGTAGAATTTGGGACGCAGTCTTTCCTCGAAATAAGCTTCAGTCACTTTCCATGATCCCGGGTGTTGCTTGCGGTCTCGTGATATGACAGCCCCGGCACGTTCCTGCCAACAGATACCACAACAAAGGCCATAAACATCACCAAGAACACAAGAACGAACGAGAGAGGCCTATTCTCGTCGTTCACACTTTCTGCTTTGTATAGAGAAGCGACGCACCCTTGTGGTGATAGCTGGAAACCGGCAATTGAGCAGGCATTATCAGTATACAGGAGGCTATGCTCCATGGCGCCTATCAAGGTAGGTCAGTCTTGAAGAGCTTGGCGAACACCATCTTTTGGTACCCCGGTGCTGACTAAGATATTTAAGACCATGTAAGAAGGTGCAAGACATGTTTCAGTCCTGTTAAATGCCTCTGGTGCAGGTTCGGGTCAGCTGGTTGCATGCCAAGCAAGGCTAAACACGGCTTATATTATGCCGTACTGCTGGAGAGTTACATTAATACTGATCGTGGTCCACTTACACACAAAGCGCAAAGAAGCATCGGCCGAGACCACAGTGGAATCCCAGTGCGACAACTTTTGTCGATTTGGACAGCCAAGGACATTTGTGTTTGACAACGGACCCCAGATTAATAGTACTGTTTTCAAACAGTTTTTACAACGATTATGTACAGCACCCCACCACCACTTTGCATCACCCGCAGTTCATCGGGTTAGCCGAGCATGCGATATGTAGTGTCAAGAGAGGCATTCACGAGGTTCAGCAATGCAGTCTTTGAACCAGGCTTGCAAGCACTTCCACACTGTTGTTGAAGTTCCGCTGCTGCAGAACCTCAGCAAACGATAGAAAGTTGTCCTCTGAACTGTTGTTCGGCTACTGCATTTGATCCTACACTCTAAGAAAAAATAGTATACTCTTATACCTCTTTTCCCATATACGACACCCCAAAACTTCAGTCCGATGTACAGCGCGCTGTCGTCGAACCGACGGTACCAACTTTCACGCGCGGCTTGATGGCCGACTGGTACAACTTATTAAAACAGCTAATGTACGTGTTACTGACTACAAAAAAGTAATCGGGGTTTACTTCGCTGTACTGCAAAACCTCAGTGTTTTTCTTCTGGACTCTTTGATACCTACTTTAGCTGTTTAGTGAGGTATATGTCACCGTTCTCAAGCCCCTCGCAAAACGTTGAGGCCGTCTGTTCGACATCAGTGCGCTGTACGTCGAACTGAATGTTTGGGGTGTCATATATGGGACAAGGGGTGTAAGAATATACCCTTTTTTCTGAGAGTGTAGACTGATTTTTGGCTATATGCATTTGAACTCGTCCCCGCACGAGGCAGGCAACCATCCTTTTGGTGCGGGACACACTGTGTGAGCGCGCAGTTTCGGCTTATGGTGGATTCCTGAAGTTGTCTGCTCACTTGATGGTATACGAATGACAACAGTAGGAACCCCAAGAGGATAGCACCAGCAACATGCGGATCAGCTCTGGACACGGCTTCCCCACAAGTGGACCGGCCTGCCTGTAGTAAGTTTTGGACGGAGAGGCAACAATGTCAGTGGTTCGGTGGTTCAACGATCAGGCTGCTCCTTGGCAGCAGGAGACATCCGAAAAGGGCCGGTAGAGCGGCCATAAGATGGGGTTCCCTGACAAGAGACAGGTAGGGCCCGGGGTCAACGGTCAGCGCGGACCCTGCTGGTGACAAAGCAGGGTTGATTGACTTTTAGGTTTAGGTTTAATTAATTATAAAGCAGAAAATCAGAACTGAAAAACAAAAACGCCAAAAGAAACGCGATCTCGGGCTCGAGTTTGTGCTCATAATAGCACTAATAGTGTCCGTGACGATGAAACAAACTAGTAAAAGCCAATTATTACATTCTCCCTTCCTTATTTGTTTTGTCAACAAAATCTCAAGAAAGAAATTAGGAGGGTAGAAGATGGAAACTTGAAACATCCCCGGAACATTTCGAATGGGTGAAATAGGATCCATGATATCCGTAAATGATAATCACACGCTTGTATTTTCAGCAGATGGCTAAACTTTTCGTTCCAACCAACGGATTCGGGCGAGCGCTTCAATATCAGCAACCGAGTCAGCGCGATGAATCCCGTGACATCACGCTTGCAACGGCACTGGCCCATACGTGGCCAAAGGTGCAGTAGTTATGATCGTCGTCACTGGGTGGCGCCAGCTTTGTCGTCAGCGCGGTACAATCCTGCCAAGTGGGAACGTCCAAGCTATGGTTTACTAGGCCTCAGAGGTCCGCCAGGCGCCGCTTGCTCCCGCACGCCTCTATCGGACACGCCGCACCATGGCGTAGCTCCTAATGGGCTCGTGACGTGAGACATTCAAACGAAGCTTGGCCCCCCAACTACCAGGTGGTATTGGGAAATCGTTTTATTCATTTTAATATTGCTTTCCTTCCGTTAACGGACGAAACACTGCTGCTTGTGAGCTGCTGTCATAAAGGAGATCACATCTACACAAAGAAATATGCGCTACATTTACGCTTTTGTATCGTTTTAAAGCAGAACAAAAATGGCTGCTTTCCTTTCCTAATACCTTTTTTAACATTAGCTACAGGGAAACTACAACAATAAAAACATCAGAACAGGACACTCTTTTTTCAATACGCAGAAGCAGTCATTGAAAAATGATACAGTCGAATCTTGTTAATCCAAACTTGAAGATAATTCAAACTAACATGCAGGTCCCATCCGATGTGTCTCTATGGGAGTAAACTCCCGGCAATACAAACTTTGCTTTATTCAAACAAATTTTTGGTCCCCCTTGAGTACGAATTAACGAGGTTCAACTGTATTGAAAACACTTCATATCCGTGGAGAGTTAGTCATATTTGGGATAGTTGTAGTTGGAGGAAAATGTTGGCTTAACGGCTGCTGTACAGGCCGCTTATAATCAAAACGTTTTCTTAGAAGAAAACACGGAAAGAGAAGCAATCAATTTCACAGCACTGCGATTCACCGAAAGCAACCGTTGTGAACGGCGGAGATGAGAGCCCCTCCGCGTACGGGGAGCCGTCGATGAAGCTTCGTGGCGCGTGCTGGCGCACGCTGGTCTTTCGCCTTAGGGTCTCGAGCAAGGAGGCCAATCAATAAAGACAGAGGCCGTATTTTAAACGCCAACTTCTCGGGAGGCCGGAGCTTGGCGGCCATCTTGCGCGCTGGCTATATTCCATTCACCCCTAAGCTGAGACTGCGATGGAACCTACGCCCTCAGTGGACCAGTCATACATCTCTCTTTCGCGACAGGATCACGCTCCAGCTCATACCCACACCCTGACGACTGGGTCAGTAAGGTGATGAGAGGAGGCGGCTGATTGGTTCGCTGGGCCCGTAGCTTCGACTGCAGTCTCAGCTTAGGGGTGAAAGGAGTATATGCAGCATGTCTCAATGAAATGAAATTTCGTAAAGTCCAAAACCGGGTACAGCAATGCGACCGGCCAAAGGGAAAAGATCAGTCGGTTTGAAAGGCCATGTCTTGCAGACCAGACTGGTAAACTGAACGATGAAGAGCGTTGGGACACTGTGAAAAACCTCAGGGGCTTATTTACTGGCCTCAAAGAACTGAAGGA